>PVJL010004136.1:0-138283 GCA_004026885.1 Lyroderma lyra
GCTTTTCATAGTACATGGCTGGATACTTTCCGGACAGCCCTCATATGTGTGTAAATCTGAGTTTAAGGAACATTTGAAATAATTTCTCTTCAAACAGTACTTCTTTTCCATCCCTTCAATGCTTTTCACCTTTCTATCCAAAAAATTAATGTGTCTTTATCTATCTTCCATCTCTAATGATATCGTTCATTTTAACCTCATCTCTAAACTGTGTTTTACATGAATATATTGTTTTCCATTCCACTAATTTATTTTAAAATTTGTCCTACCTACCTATCATTTAATAGACAGCATTGTATATTTCAATCACAGTGTGTCCTACCTAATATTTCCTATTTGTTTTATTTTATTTTATAGTCATCGACTTTATTTTTTGTGTTATAATTTCTGATTTAAATAAAATCATGCCTTTGATTTCTTTATCCTCCTGAAAATATTTATTTTAATATCTTACAACTATCTTAGAAATTGTATTTTATAGGAAAAAACATTGATTTGACTGTTTATTGTATTTATTAGTTGTGTTTATTAGCATTCGATTGTCTCATGCTTTTTGGAAGTTTTGTATGCGATTCTCTTGGTTGTTTGTGGTAATGATGGTAGTTTGTTGTTGTTTTTCTTCTCTTTCTCTAGACAAACATTCTGTCCACCAGTTCGACTGCTACCTTCACCTAGTGCTCTGGGCTTCCCATCCAAACCATGAATTATTTTTAGTTGTTGGATCACTGAGCCTATACAAATATTGGTGATATTGTAGATATTGCAGAATAGAAGGGGACTAGGGGACTTGGCTCATTTTTTATAATAAGGTACAGGTAACCCCTGTATAACATAGCACTTCTGTAACATGATTTTGCTCTAACATGGTTTGAAATTGGTGAAAACCCTCTCACAGCATGGCATCCTAAAACACGGTTTCACTCTAACATGGTTTGAGAATTAAAGAAACCCCCAAACAACATGGAGTGTAGTAAGAGCTTTTAAGAGCAAAGGATATCTTTTTTGAAATTACAAAACCCCGAATAACATGGAATGTAATAAGACCTTTCAAGAGCTAACTAGCAAGTGCTAGTTTTTATTAATTAAAATTTGCAAATTGAAACTAATTTCTATACTAATTCACTTTCTCAGGTCAAGGTTCCAGAGAAAATCTATAAAACATTTTCTATGTAACTGTATGTACTTAAGTTCAATTTTCTTTTGATATTTTCTAAACTTCTAGTGCTATGTTAAAGTTTTTATCATTTAGGTATAAGCGACAGCATTGATTTCTATTAAACAACACATCATAACTGATTTTCTTGTAGAATTTCTTTTTCCTGACATTATCAATTTTCTCTTACTTTATGACTCTATGTGCAAATTATAATATATTAAATAGAAATATGAGGGCTGTCCAGAAAAAATCCAGCCAAAAATTCCTCTATTTTTCATATTACGTGGCTGGACACTTTCTGGACAGTCATCATATATATATCTATGACTGGATATGAGTTTCTTATTTTTAGGTATGTTATTTGGTTATTTTTTGAGTGTATTTGTGTGTGTGTGTGTGTGTGTATATTCTATTGGATAACACAAAAAATGAAAACAGAAGCAATCCATGTGTTTCTAAATTGTTCCTTTTTGAAAATATTATAGGAGGTCAGACAATTAATTTCCTGAACTCATCCTAGAAAAAGTGCTACATACCTCATTGTTGAATATCACCATGTCACCTTCAAAGTATTCCCCTTTGGGAAGCTCTGCAATGATGCCAGTACCTAGTCCATCCTTCAAAGCAATTTTAGAACTCTTTTCATGGAATGGTCATTATAGCTGTCATCTTACCCAAAATATGACAATTAAGTTTATGAACTTGCTGTTTTGTGCTTACATTGGCAGCACCATACAAACAATGGGTACAATGACAACTGTGATGGTCATTGCAGAAAAAGAGTTTCAAAACGCTTTGAAGGGTAGACTAGGTGCTGACATTGGTATACAGCTTCCTAAGAGAAACACTTAGAAGGTGACCATAGTGATATTCAGCAATGAGGTATATAGCACTTCTTCTAGGATGAGTTCACAAAATTAATTATCTAACCTCATATTTTAACATTTTTTATATTTGAGTGGTCTAGGCAACTGATCAGCTGGCAGTCCTTAATTTAGTTCTTTCCATATGTAATGAGATAACTTCATGCCACAGAATACAATGGATTGTTTTCTTCCATTATATTGTCCTACCTTCTTTTCTATCACATCTTTCTATTTCAGAGCTTTTCATGTCCTTTAATTTGGGCAATTATAATATTAATGGTATTTTCATGTGCAAGTACTTTTCAGCAACAAAGAAAATAAGACTTGATTCTGACCTCATGCTTTAAAGACCTCATATGTTTATTTCTATTCTTTTTTTCCAGAGCTATTATTAGTTTTCCATGTCATTTGAGCTTTGCACTTCTGTTACATGTTTTTATATGTAACAGATGGCTGCAAGGTTAATGTGGTAGCTGTTTTATATGGTAAATATGTATCATGCTATCAGCTATCAGATGAATATTATAGTTAATAGATTTGTTTTAGTTCCATTTTTTTGTTTATAGACAATATTTGCATTGTTATATTATCATTTTTTCTCTTTACCTCAAATTAAAACCCACTTCAGTTAGTGTTATAGAATGATTACTAAGAATTTTGAAAAATATTTTCCCAGGTCCTGTTCATTACATGTGTGTTATTGCAGCTTACTGATATTCAAGTATTATTTCACACATCACCTTCATTCTAAATAAGAGCATAATAGAGTTCTGGAACTACACTGGCATATTTTTGCAACAAAAACATGAAGGAAATTAACATTAATATTTGTAAGTAAGATGTATATATTTGGCAGTTTTCAGGATTTCATGAAAACATATTATACACATAAACACATTAACATGTTTTGTTTTCCTTTAAAATCAATCTGTTATTATCAACTTGAAAATCAGCTGTTGAGTCAAAAATCTTGTAATATGCTGAAGTTGCTCTTGTATCTGATTCTAGTTATACAGAATAATGCTCTAGATTAGAAGAAGGAAAAATTTTTCTCTATAGTAAATATTTTAGATTTTACAGGCCCCATAGTCTCTGTTGCAACTGCTCAACTTGGCTCTTATAGCCAAAAGTAGCTGTGGAGAATATGTAAACAAACAAATATGTTTTCCAATATACTTTATTTACAAAAAACAGGTTGAGACATAGACTTTACATGTTTTAGGTTACTGACATCTGCTTTATATCAAACATTGGGAGTAAAATATAGTAGGCTTTTAAACTATGCAACCAATATTTGTATTAAATTAAAAGTATTAAAATTCTGATATAACTTATAACTTATGTCAAGGATATGCACAGATGGATATGTATATTTCTTCATAATAGCTATAAATGTAACAGAATTGAAGGGCTATATTCAGAAGCAGTTTTGTTTTACTATAGCTTTACATTTGTTTTGTGTGAATGATGCTCTGCTGCTTGTGGATGAAATTTAGGGTGAGCTCCATAATTTTTTGCATCGTTGTTAAGAAAACAAAAGTATCAATTAATAAATGTCTAGTTCAGTCTAGCATGATCATAAAGTGTTTAGACTTCATACACAGTTGTAGCTGCCTGTAGTAGAAGCAAGTTGGTTTCAGCATTGATAAAGGGATAAATAATTGTCACATCCATTTTCCACCTAGTCTACTCATCATGATTTTTAAGCCATCTAAGTGAGCTTAACAGAGAGAAGTGAGAAAAGAGGGCAGAAAAGTTTCTATTTGACTAATATTCTCATTAGGTAGCATCATATTCTTTGGCTATATTAAATTAATATTTAATACTCATTCCCTTTTTATAGGCCCTTTGTGGGAACTTATAGAAACGTAACTTGTTAGCTGGAGCTCTCCACCTTGAAGTTTTTGAGAAACGTGAGTAGTAATACTGTTTCAGTACTTGTTGATTATCCTGCTGCTTAAGATCCTGGCAAAGATGCCTCCACATGAATTTTGCTGAGATATTTCCCCCATTCCAAGGGATAATCACACCCTGGACCACCCCCACTGTGGCCCACACCTTGTCCATGGAAATCACTTTTTTTTCCTGAAATAATTTAGAAGATCAGTCCGATTGGAGTACTTCTACCTCACCTTGGCTCTATTGTCAAAGCATCCAGATTCATCAACTCTTACCATTTAGATAGAAGAAAACACAGTCTATTATTTCCCCCAAACTGTTGAGATTGTTTATGAAGTTTTCCAAGTGATAAGTGGTCTCCTTAAAACATTGTTTTCACTTAAGGTAAAGAGTAAACACCAACAAATTTAAAAATATTAAAATATTCTCTTTAGTCTCCATCAACTCCCAATTCATTGTAATTTTGTGAGTGAAGATTTAAGAGTTTTGTTAACTAGCTCAATTATATTACTTTTGAATTCTACATGATGGCTTCTCTTCTCACCTTGAGAGTGTGGCATCTATTGCTTTAGTGACTCAGAAATAGGGCTGAGCCTTTTATAGCAGTGATGTTTCTACACAGTAAAACTTTTAGTCTGTGTGTGGGAATCTTCCGGGGACTGCTGTAAAGACAGCACTTATCCACCAAAAATGAAATTTAAAAAATTATGCTTAGAACAACTCAGACAGTTAAAGGTAAGAATTAGATCTCTGATATGCCCTATGACCAGCCTATGAACTCTCTTTCTCTACTCAAGACCCTCCTCTTATGTTGATATAAATAACCACGAACAGGAGGGGAAAAGATACAATTAACCACAAGCAGAAGGAAAAAGATACAGAAGTCTCCACCAGACTAAACCTGTTAATAATGCCTGTGCAGTAAAATGTTACAATGACCTTATTTCACCTTACCTTATTATACCATCATTATAATGTCTACATATGCCCGGGACTCATTATTATTATTTCACAGACTGAATTTTGGGAAGGTGCATGCACAGTTAAGAAAATGTTACATAATAACTTCTTGTCAATCAAAGGTGCCAATCAAAAAGCTCCACACCCAGATAGGCATAACCTCTCTCAACTGAAGAGGATAAAAGCTAGAATAACCCTGCCTAGTCAGGGCCTTGGAGGCACTTGCTCAAACCCACTCCTGTCTCTTTGGAGTGTGCTTTTTTTTCTTTCCTTTTTTTTTTTAATAAACTGCTGTTCCTTTTACTACTACATTTCCATGTTGTATTCAGTTCTTTGTTTAAAACACCAGGAACTGTGACACCACGCTGAGGACCTATTCTCCGGTTACAAAAATACAGTTGTATATATACATCATTTAATATAATTAGTACTTTGAGTTTGCACCTTAATTGCATGTTTGGTCACATATTGAAATTTAACATATTTTAAAACTCATCATATTTGTTAGGCAACCTATACTTTGACAAGTCCTGTCTTTTTGATAAACTGTTATTTCTTTAAGAGCATGTCATTTGACTCTTCTGAAATTCCTTCTACATTTTTGGGTTCTTCTTAGCCTTCTTTGCAAGTTCCTCCTCCTTTCTCTGTCTTTAAGTATTGAAGTTCCTTATAACTCGATCCTGGACACTCTTTTTTTCAGTGTACAGAATCTCATTTAACTTACTGAATTACCATTTATATCCTGATGTGTACATGATACATAATTTTAGGCCAAACATTGTCTTTATAAAGCTAATGGCCTACTTTTGTCGTGTTGGGATATCTTAAAGTATTCTAAATTTAGCATGCTAATAACTGAAGTCATGACTGATACACCCTCAGCCCAATTTCCTTAATTTCTTCTTAACTTAGCAGTCAACTTTATCCATTCACTGCATGATATTCAAGTAACAAAAAAACAAAAAAACAAAACAAAAAAATAACCTGATCGCATACATCTTCTCCTTAAGATTATTTGATACTTTCCCATTGCTTTTTAAAGAATCTCTCCTAATTATCATGGCATACATGCTCTCTCTCCTGTCTTTTTTTTTTCCAATATCTCTAAACTTGTTGCCTGATATTGTGATCCTTGTTATGTGTCCTCCTTCTAATTTGATACTACTTTGTCTCTATGAATGTAATATGATGCATTCACTATAGGAAACTCTCACATGATTTTACCTCTATCTAGAACCACTTTTCTCCAACCTCCTGTATCTACTTATAGGAGAATTACTACAACCAAATCTCTGTTCAAGCAGTATAACCTTGGAAAATAATTTATTTTATTTTATATTATTATAAAATCTATTGGTCCATCTTTGTTTTTGTTTTTGACAATTTTTTTCAATTATATTTGACATACAACATCATATTAGTTTCAAGTATACAACCTAGTGATGAGACATTTATATAATTTACATAGTCATCACTCTGATAAGCTGGTACCCATCTGACACCATAGGTACATAATATTATCGACTGTATGTTCAGTGCTGTACTTTACATCCCTGTGACTATCTTGTAACTATGAATTTGTGCTTCTTAATTGCTTCACCTTTTTCACCCACCCCTTCAGCCCCTCTCCCATCAGGCAACCATCAAAATATTCTCTATACCTATGGGTGTGCTTCTTTGTTCATTTATTTTTTTATTGTTATATTTTGTTCTTTAGATTACACATATAAGTGGAACTGTACGACATTTGTCTTTCTTTGTCTGACTTACTGCACTCAGCACGATACCTTCTAGGTCCAACCGGGTTGTTACAGATTGCAAAATTTTATTATCTTCTATGGCTGAGTAATATTCCATTATATATATATATATATATTCACCTCTCTACCTCTTCAGTTTTATTTTTTTACATTCAATATTGTCCTGTATTAATTTTAGGTGTACAGCATAGTGGTTAGACATTTATGTACTTTAAGAAATATCTCTCTATATAATCTAATACCCACCTGGCACTATGCATCGTTATTACCATAGCATTCCCTATGCTTTTCTTAAGATCCCCATGATGATTTTAAAACTATCAATTTGTATTTCTTAATCTCTTCACCTTTTCATCCTGTCTCTAACACCCTCATAACTATCACCTCAAGAAATATAGCACCCATCTGACACCATAGTTATTATAATATTATTGACTATATTTCTTATGCTATATCCTACATCCCCATAACTACTTTGTATTAACCAATTTGTACTGCTTAATCCTTTCCCTTTTTTTCATCCAAACCCCCAAACCCCTTTCCAACTGGCAACCATCCAAATGTTTTTTGTATCTATGAGTTTGTTTTTATTTTGCTTATTTTCTTCTTTAGATTACATAATAAATGAAATCAAATTCCATCTGTGTTTTTCAGCCTGACACTCCACTGAGCACAATACCCTCCATTACTTTTGAATGGAGTCTTTAATCCATTTAAAATGAGAGTAATTGTTGATGGATATGTAGCTATTGCCATTTTATTAGTCATAATTTTGCTTTATTTTTTCCTTCTTAAAGAAGTCCTATAAACTCCTTTTGCGTTGTCTTATCTGGGAAGCTCTTTATTTGTCCTTTGATTTTGAATAACAGCGTTGCTGGTTAGAGTAATCTTGGTGGTACAGGTCCTTGTTTTTCATCACATTGAATATATTCTGCCACTCCCTTCTGGCCTGCCAAATTTCTGTTGAGAAATCAGTTGCCAGTCTTACGTGTGCTCCCTTATAAGTTAATAGTTGCCTTTCTTTTGCTGCTTTTAGGATTCTCTTTATCTTTAACCTTTGCCATTTCAATTAAGCATAATGTGTCTTGGTGTGGGCCTGTTTGAGTTCATCTTGTTTGGGACTCTGTGCTTCCTGGGCTTGTATGTCTATTTCCTTTGCCAGGTTAGGGAAGTTTTCAGTCATTATTTTTTCAAATCATTTCTCAATTTTTTGTTCTCTTTCTTCTCCTTCTGGTACTCCTATGATGCTTGGGTGTTTTCCACTATGGCTTCTAAATTTATGATTCAATCCTCTGAGTTTTCTAGTCTGCTGGTGAGTGCTTCTAGTGAATTCTTCATTTCAGTAATTGTATTCTTCACTTCTGACTGGTACTTTTTTATGGTCTCTATGTTCTTTTTTTTATGCTTGCTACCTCTTTGTTGAAGTTCTCACTGAGTTTCTTGATCATCCTTATAACCATTGTTTTAAGCTCTTTCTCATATGTTGTTTGCCTCCATCTTATTTAGTATTTTTCCTCAAGTTTCCCACTGTTCTTTCATTTGGAACATAGTTTTTCATTTCCTCATTTTGAATGCATCTCTGTTTTTATGTTTTGGGTAGATCTACTATGTCTCCCAGTATTGCTGGGTAGCTTTATGTAGTGAGTGCTCTGTGAGGTCCTGACACTGTCTCCCTGGTCACCTGCCCTGGGTGCTCCTATGGATTTTGATTTGGTGTCAGGGCTGTGCCTGGACCTATGCAAAGCACAATGAGACCAGTTGTCACCTGCCTGGGGCCTGCAGACTCAGATAGTTTTCCAAGAGAGATTGCAATGCTAGCGGGGCTGGCTGGTCACTGGCGAAAGTGCTTCTGGCATTGAAGAAGACTGGTAGGGCAGGGTCCTAGTGAGTCAGCAGGATGGAGCAAGTGGAGCTCACCAGACCAAGCAGATTCAGTTTGACCATATAGGGAAAGGTGCAATACAGGAAAGATGGCCTTTTTCACCAGCTGTGTGGAAGAAGGATCCCACTCAGAAAACCTGGTGACTGTCCTCCATCCTTCACCCCAAAGCCATACACCCCAGTCTGCCCCCTGTATGCCTTTAATGCCCAGAGTCACTGTCCCTCTGCCAGAGCTCAGGGTGAGTGCCTATGAGAGTCTATGCAGGCACTGTAAGAGGACATCCAAGTTTTATTGTAGCCTTTTGTACTACCCAAACAGTCAGAATCCTCACTGTTTTTCACAACCAGACATTGTGAGGGCTCCTTTTCCTGGAACCAGTACTTCAGGCTGGGGACCCTGTGTGGGACTGAGGTCTCTCCCTTCTCAGGGGTAACCTCCATGGCCAAAGTATCCCTCCCGATTCTAAATGGCCACCCTGAGGTTTGGGGCCAGCCAGTTCTGATTCTCTGCCCCTTCTACCAGTCTTGAATAGTTTTTATTTTTATATTCTTAGTTATAAAACTTCTGTTCAGCTAGACTTCAGTGTTCTTCAGGTCAGTTGTTCTATAATTTAGTTGTAATTTTAAGTGTTTATAGAATAAAATAGGCACAGTGTTTATCTCATTTGTCATTTTGGATCTCTTCTGGGGGAAAAATTTCTCAGGCTTCTAAACACAATCAGGTCTTATTTTATATATTTATCATCTAGCTTCTGAATAACTTTTTTGTACCACCTACCAAACTACCTTCAAGTGATTTTTTTATCGTAATTCCTTTTATCCCTGTAGATTATATGAGGACAGAAACACTTTTTGTTCATCATTGTAACATTAATACCTGACCAATTATTGACTGGTAAGTAGTAGACTATTACTCAATTAATAAATAAACTTAACTTTCTATAATATATTGTGATATTTATGCAAAACAATGAAGTGTGAGTTTTACACTATTTACAAGGCAAATTATGTAAAAATAATATACAGCAACAGAATATTTTCTGTTAATTAATATTTTCTAGTAGAGTAAAAAGATTCAATATGAAAAGGAAATATGGAATGGAGAAAATACTTACAAACCATATAGCTCTTGAGGGGTTAATATTCAAAATATACAAAGAACTCATACAACTCAATAACAAAACTAACAATCTGATTAAAAATCTAGCAGAGGAACTGAATGCACATTTATCCAAAGAAGACATCCAAATTGCCAATAGGTACATGAAGAGGTGCTCAAAATCAGTAATCATCAGAGAAATATAAATCAAATCCACAATGATGTCACCTCACACCTATTTTAATGGCTTAAGAAGACAAAAGATAGCAAATGCTAGTGAGGATATGGAATAAGAAAAATCCTTGTGCACTGTTGGTGAAAATATGAATTGGTGCAGCTACTATGGAAAAGAGTAAATTAGTTTCTCAAAAAATAGAATAGAACTACCATATGATTCAATAATCCCTCTTCTGAGTAAATATCCAATGGAAACAAAGATGGGATATTAAAGAGATATATGCATTCCCATGTTTAATGCAGCTTTATTCATAATAGTCCAAGATATGGAAACAACCTGTCTGTCACATAGAAAATATGTGAAGTATATATATGTATACACAATGAAAAATTATTCAGCCAGGAGAAAGAAGAAAATCTTGCCATTTGTAACTTCAAGAATAAATCTTAAAGGCATAATGCTTAGTCATGAGCTAGAGAGAAAAAGGTGAATATTGTATGATATCACTTAGAATTAAATGAAGGTTACCAGGGGTTGAGAGTGGAGGAGTTGGGGAGATGTTGTTAAAGGGTATAAACATGAAATTAGAAAATGAGTAAGTTTTCATAATGGGGATATTTCCACTTTGTCAGAAATATTAATAAAATTATTTAGCTCTTATAATACATTAGATAGAAAAATTGTATGCTAACATCCAAAAAGGGCTAAAATATTTTCTTTTTCTTTCTTTCTTTTTTTTGGGGGGGAGGTTTTCCTGGCTGGGAATCGAACCCAGACCATGTCATTAAGAATGCCAAAGTCTAGTCACTACACCACCAGGGAACCCCCTAAGATATTTTCTTAATGACAAACAGTAAGTTGCTGAAGAGTTTTTATACAATGACCTCATATCTGAAAAGTAAAATAAATAATAAAAAGAATAGATGATAGCATATTAATAGAAAACTGTCTGAAATGTAATATACTCATATTCAACTGTTCATAGATGATTACTCTAAAGAATGGGCTTCTTAAATTTTATGCCTCTATAATGATTTTATTTGCTTACACTAAATACATTGAACTAGTTTAATGACTAAAATGAATTATGTCATATTTATTGAATGTATGCTATTTGCCCAGAATGATGACAAGAATCAAAGAGATTATACAGAAGAAAAAGATGCTGATTTTAACTTTTAAACTTGTATTTTCAAGACAAAGACATAGACAAAAGCCCACAATTATATAAAAAGTATGTGACTAATTGTCAAAATAGTGATTCTGTTTTAGTTCAATGAGCCACAAGTTCAGAGTAAGGTAGAATAGGTACATGATTAAACTTGAGGTGACTATTAATAGAGGAATTCTATTTGCATAAGCCAACTAGAGTAGTAGAGTATTAAAGCAAAAGTTAGGTTACAAAGTCTTAAGTATTTAAAGTGAGAAATTAATATTAGCAAATTATTTTAATACCTAGTATTCTTAATCTTAAAATATTCAGATTTGTGGTAAGATAGTATTAGAATCATGTCAAATCATAATGCACACAGTGAAGAAGCCTATAAGTAGAGGAAAAGTAGTTCTAATCCAAGAAAATATGGAGGGCATATAAAGAAAAGTATTGTATTTGTCTTTTTTTTCCTTTGATAGTTGGCACAGAGTTTAGCACCTATTACATACTTTTATTTTTCACTTTTTATAAAAATATTTTTATTCTTAGATTTATTGGGGTGACATTGGTTATCAAGAATTACATAGGTTCCAGTTATACAATTCTACAGTGCATCATCTATGTGTTGCATTATATAATCACCACCCAGTGTGAATTCTCTTTCCATCACCACATATTTGGTTATTAGGTACTTTTATTATTTAGGATATTGATAAGGAAGTTATAAAAAGAGACCAAAATTGCTGTAGATTATGTAAGTTGCATGTGGATTTTTTTAATGGGGAGAGCGCGAATGCAGTCCCCCACTACCACAAAATATGCAGTCAAGTTTCCCACATTTGGGGAAATTACATGCAGCACATCTGGAGTTCAATGGCTAAGCCTCGCCCTGGGAAAATCACCTTCGTGATCATGGTATCTCCCCTGCCAGGTAAGTATTGCATGTTTATTTTTATTTTTTGAAAATCCATTTTTATTCAGGTATATGATCCAGAGGCAATGATGTTTTTAGGATCTTAGTTCTTTCTATTTGTGGCTCTGTAGTTTCTTAGTGTCCGTCTTCTAACATTTGATCCAATATTTCTGCTTCAGATTCTACATCATAATTGTTTTTCACCTAACAGATGGTGGGAAGAAAGGTATACCAAGCAAGCAAACAAACAAACAACAACAAAAAAACAACAACCAAGTTGTGTAGTAGAAATCAGCCTTGACTGACCATTAAAATCACCTGGGGCCTCCCCAGGGCAATTCAATCAGAACATCTGGGAAACCAGGCATCAGTAGTTTTCAGAGTTTCAACAAATGATTCTAATGTACGTAGGGTTGACTATAGTAAATCCTTACTGAATGTCGGTAGGTTCTGGAAATTTTAGAGGAAGTATGTATAAGGAAACCAAGTTCACCACAGGATAATTAACATAAAAGTTAAGTTTCTAAGGCGTTTCACAAATGTTATAACGAACTGATTGTGAATGAAACATTATTGGAGGTCCTACTGTACGTTATACTTAGATGAAATCAGATCACTGAATGGAAAGTGACTAATTATAAAGAATATGTAATTTCCTCTGAAGTAGAATTCATAGAAAATCAACATAATAAATTTAAATACAAAGTAAAAATTGAGGTTTTTAAGGGGAATAAATGAATAAATAAAATATTTTCAGGCATTATGATCAAGGATTTTGAATTCTGAAATTTAGTTGACAAAATAGAATTGAGATGGTCAATATTAAGAACCAGCTAAATCTTCTGGTAGTTTAAATGGAAGAAATATAAATTTCATAGCAAAAAATGGAAAAATGAATGAAAATATGAGTGAGTTAGTGTATATATACATGAGCTCTCATGTGGGACATTAAGCCTTCCATTAAAAGAAATGGGAAGAAATACAGTTTGGCTCAATTAATAGAGAAAAAATGTTCATTGTGTAAATAATAAATTCCCTCTGCATATCAGAAGGCTTTCCTAAGGCTCAGGGAAGACCAATGTAACAAGAAGTAAAAATTAAAGTGAAATATCAATATTAATGATTATCAATAGGGAAATTTTTGAATTCAAGATTAAAGAGAATGATCTTACAAACTGAGGACAAACATCTTAAAAAAGAAAAACACTATTAATAACAAACATGTCCTTTACTTGCAGAGGAGACTAAAAGTGAAAAGCACAATATAGAATAAAAATTAAAGCACAGAGATCCAAGAATCCTATTCCCAAATAAAATATTATTCACTTGTCAGGAAAAACAATTTGTGATTATACAGACATTTTTAAAAGGAAGCATCCACATAATTCATGTAAGAGAATGCTCTATACAATGAATTTAAAAAAATTTTTAAGAGTAATATATGGAAACCAAATAGAAAAAAATATTTTAAATACTACATGTAAAATTATAAACAAATTTCTAATTTATATGTGTATATATACACATAAAAGTTTCAAAGTATATTATCTAAACACAGTAGTTAAAAAAATGAGTGAAGAAGGGAGAATAATATTGCATAGAAATAGAACAGGCATATATTTTTCTGAAAAGGGCAGGATAGCAAATATTTTAGACTTTGTCACAACTACTCATCTCTGCCATTGTAACATACAGGCAGCAAAGGTGGGTATGGAAAATCCATGAACAAATGGGTATTGCCTGTATTCCTAAAAGTTTATTAACAAAATCAGGCAGTAGCACAGATTTGGTTCATGGAAAGTAGTTTAATAACCTCTACTCTGAAGGATTTCTTTTTTGGAGAGGAGGCATACAGTTCATTGAAAACATAAAAGTATAAATGAAAGAAAAGAAAGAATTAGGGAAGCAACTTCATGAATGACAGTGTGAGGAGCTACGTGGATATGCTTCCCAGTGAAATAACCACAGCTTCTAAACGTTACATATAAAAGTCTTTGTAAATTGTCCTAAAGGCATACACCAAACGAAAACCATTTATCCAAGAAATTCTACTAAATCTCAGTAAGAGTGAGAGCCCATGGCTCTTGAGCCATGATCTACTTTCTGTCCCCTACACTCAAGTCAATGTGACCAGAGCTCTACTCTGAGTGGACATGACTAACGTGAGGTACCCTCATTCCCTAGCTCCCCGTCAAGGACTCCCCAGAAGGGACAAACCACCAATATTTCTCATTACCACAAGCTCCATGGAGGCTAAATTCCAGGTGAGTATGGCCAAGATGATGGAACTTTCACTCTTCCCTCAAAGATACTAGAAATGTATCCCTCTCACTCCAACACACTCAAAGGGATGATGTTTCACACCAAAAGGCACCGGTCAAAAAGTTAATAACTACTGTTTCTTCTTACTCCTTTCTACATGGGTGTCATCTAAAGAAAAGCAAGCCACTGTCACTGAATTTTATGCAATGATTAAAGATTTTGAAAAGCACAAAAATAATCATTATAGCATTCTTTATAGTTTAAAAATAAATCAGAAATAAAAATGAGTCCAATTTTTTAAAATTTAAATATTAAGAATTAAAGATTAATGACAATGTATGCCATAGCCTCACAACATAAAAAAAAAACTAATCAAGAAAACTAAAAACTTGAAAAAAAAAGAAAAAATGAGAAATAAAATTAATAAACTATAAAACAGGAACACAGAGGATTAAGAAAGCTGAAATTTCTTCCAAAAGATCCACAATTTAATAAAGTAAGTGGCTAGAATGATCACAAAAAAAGCATAGGTAACCAATGAAAGGAATTAAAATAAAGGATATATATTCAATTTCTACATATATTAAAGAGGTGGAAAACATATTATAAAAATATTTATGCCGAAGTAATTGAAAATGTAAATGGAATGGCAATATCTTAAATATAATTTACTAGTACTAACTCATTAATAGAAACTCTGAATAGTGCTAGAACTAAAAATGTTATTAAGGTGGTACTGAAAGACATTCATTCGAAGACTATCAATGGTGAATTTTACCCAACACAGAGGAAGGTAACTACTAATCTAACTTGAACACTCCAGAGGTTACAAAAGGAATGACATTCTACAGCTTATTTTGTGACACCAGTTTGATAGGCAATCATAACAAGAATAATATCAAAAGAGAAGTTACAGTCTAAGTTTAGTCATGAACATCAATAAGAAATTATTTTAAAATTTTATTAAAAGTTGTCCGCCTGTATATATAAAGGACTAAATATGACCAATTTGGATTTATTTTGGATATGAAGGTTGATATAATACTTTTAAAATGTGAATATAATGTAGCTAGTTATAGATGAACTAACTGCAAAATATATAATTTACCCTTGTAACTTTTTAGATTAAACTTTTTCTTAGTATCATACCCCTTTGCATATAGAATATGGACCTTATAATATGCTCCCATTTCTCTTGTGTCTTTTGTGCTAATTTGTCATACATTTTACTTATACTTTATATGTCACCTGTATGTTATACATGCCATCTTACATTTTTATTTATTTTGTTTAAAGAATCAATTATTTTAGATATATAAGTAATAAGACAAAGTTTATATATATGAGGGCTTTCCAGAAAAATCCAGCCATTGTCAATATAACAAGAACCGTTACAGGACTGGATACTTTCCGGACAGCCCTTGTATATTTATGTAGCTACCACTTCCACTACTCTTCATTAATGTTTTTATCTATTGTCATTTTCCATCTGTCTTAAAGACTTCCTTTATCATTGTATGTAAAGCAGTTCTATTGGTAATAAGTACTCATATTCCTGGGAATAGTCTTATATTTCTATTTTTGAAATTTGTTCTGATATGCTTTAAGTTACTTGGAAAGAATTTGATTTAGGGGGCCTTTGGCTTTAAGATTTATTAGACCTGGAGCCAGTGTCCATCTAAAGGTATTATTCCCTACTATTGAGACACAACCAGTCCATTCATTCTACACAATGTCTTGTGAATCGTGAGGTTTCACATCCATTGTGAGAAGAGGCGCTATTGTTCGACCTGTGTAAGTACTGTGCACAGCTACCTCTAATCTTTTCTGATGGTTCTTTCCCCAACATTGAGTAATTTTCTCACTTACTAGCCTTCATCAGTAGTCAGCTAAATATGTAAAGGGTACCATCTGCACATCTCTGACATTATCTCTCTCTGTATCTCTATTCTATTTATCACTCTGTCCTGTGAGTTCTAACCACCTAGATCTTTTGGACTGACAGGTCTATCTCTTTAATTCAGGGAGTCCACCAGTCTCTATCTGGGCACTGTATCCCCCAGCCTAGAAACTTTCTCTCTAGCTGGGTCAATCATAATTTCACTTTATTTTCCATCTCTTAGGGATCACTGATCTTCATTGCCTGATGTGTCTTGAAAGCCACTGTTTCATGAATTGTGTCAGTTTTCAGTTATTTCAGGCAGTAGGGGAAATCTATCCTATTATTCTATCTTGGCAGGGTTGTAATTGCTTGAGGATTGCAATTGCCTGAAGGAGGTAGGTAAAAAGGGCAATTTAATTATTTGAAAGAGAAAGTCAAGTAACTAAAACTAAGATTTACTTTTTCTTTTATTTAGTTATTAATTACCTATAATTAACAATAGCTTTATTAATTTGAATGATTATTTTCACATCATCTAAAAAAAACCAGATATTTATGTTTTTAATGCCTTCTCGGGAAATATTTGCATAATACTAAATCAGCATAGGATGATTAACATCAGCAGCAAACCAATTCAGTATTTGATAAATTCATAAAGATTAAATTTATAGATTGCTGACTTTTCTCCAAATTGATTTCTGTTACCTACACCATATTAATTTGTGAATGGTTTATAGGTAAATTTTAGAGAATTTAGAACTATGAGAGATTTATTGGAAAAATTTGGGGCCTGATATTTTATCTTGGACTCAAAACACATACTTTACATTCACACACCATAGTCATCTTGGTGATTCAAAAGAACTTGACACTGTATTTTTTCATTTTTTAATATTCACTCATTTCTTATATATCATACAGCATTTATAATACAGGCAAATCTCCTTGAATAAACATTTAATAACGTGATTTTTTTTAAGTCTCTCAAACCTATATGGGAACCTGTTACACAGAAACTATAATAATTACAAATGTTTAAGATTGAGGAAAAAGGAAATATATATTTACAATGTCTTCCAGTAAATGTTCTTACCATGGAGTTGAGACTGAAGTAATTATCCATTATTTACAACTATTCCAATAACAAACTTGAACAGAGAAGCAAAGTCACCTACCGATGAAGATAACTTTGGAGTTAAAAAAAAAAAAGGCAGTTAAAATTTGACCAATGTGTATAAGTTAAATGAACAACCTGAAGCAGGAAGTGTATATTCAAAAGCAAACTGTGTTGATTCTAGATTCCCTAGCTTCATACTTGCGATGTATTTAGATAGCATAGGGTGAATGTTTGAAATGGCAAACTGCCATTAGCTTTTTCATCACCATTGAGATTTTAGTCTCAGAGGTTTATAGAAGAACTTAATTTTGATTCCAACTATAATTAAAGGGAATGTCTATTTTTACTATATTTTTTGACATCAGTGGAATTCAAGATTTATATTACCTCTGAATATAAATGGAATTGCTATTAAATATTAAACACCCTGTATACCTAGAGTTTTGGTGTTGTTCTTATTGTTGTTAAGTGCTGAGAAATTTATGATAAAAATATTTTCTCTATTTGAAATTGGAGAGAAAATTTAACTTATAAAAAAAGATTAAATGAACTTGAATTATGCTTATGTCAGGGATCTTAATTATTATAATCCTGGTCATTATTAATATGAATGAGAAATAGTAAGTTCTCAATAAAAATTCCATCTCATTGAATACAAATCAATTTGAGGACACCATAACTTGACAACCAAGAAAAAAACATACACACAAAAGAGAAAAAAATAGATTTCTCCTCAAATTGTCTCTATTTATTTGCAAAAAACAACAAAAACTTTCTAACACTGTTTAAAAAATCCTGTTTCTAAAGTGTAGCACATCAGCAATCCTCTCTAGAATGATATTATTGCCTTCTTTGAAGTAATTAGAGAAGGAGGCCACTACACTGGAGTGACTAATGACTTAACATCCCAGTAACCATATGAAAACCTGTGCCATAGTCCATACACTTGAATCAGAGAAAATAAAACTTAAGCTAGGCTTTCCCAAATAAGGCAACCACTTAAACTATAGTCAATTTTATACTTGAAAGCTGCTGAGAGAGATCTTAAATGTTCTTATCACAAAAAAGAAGTGGTGATAATGTATCAGGGATGCAGTTGTTAAGTAATGATGGTTGTAATCATTTCACAATATGTAAATGTATCAAATCAAAATGTATACCTTAAACTTATTCAATGTTATATGTCTATTTTATACCCAATATACAGTAAAAAATCTATAAATTCTGCTAGCAGTTCTGTTTTTATAACATTAATGACACTGGTGTCAGCTTATGGCACTAAAATAGTAATAAAATCTATGATATACTAGAAATAAATCTGGTTATAAATAGTAACAAGTTTTATAAAGGAAAGATCAGAGTGGTAAGACAGAACATAATAAAGGCCAACTAATCTTTCAGGGGACAATGTCACCAGAATTATGATGTGACATATGAATAAGATTTAATTTGACCTGGGGATGGAGGCAAGGATTCTAAGAGGGACTTTATGAGCAGACTTCTGTGAAGGATGGAAATATTGCATTCAAGGAACTGAGAGAGTATTGGGGAGGCTTAAGAATAGTAGGAAAGGGGAATGAGTTTGAAATAATTACGAGAATAAGAAGGGATCTCCTCCAATCAGTCCTTGTTGGCCATGAATTTAGCTATGATCCAAAATGCAATGGAATATGATTCGAGTTTACATATGTGTCACATGAGGAACTACCTTCAATAAAACAGTATTCACGCTGCTATGTATATGAGCAGAACCAACTGGGTAGATTCAAGCAAAAGAGCAATTGGTTAGCAGAAGTTTAGTGACAACACTGACATGCTTTAAGTGAGGTGGGTAGATGAAGAGAAAGGTGCAATGCAGAATGTAATTTAGATGGGGGTTTTGATGTAATAATATAGAGGAAAATCACGCATCAATATTATTTCTAGGTGTAAGGAGTAATATTTACTATATGGGGGTAACACTGAGGAAGAAAATTTTTTGTGATGAGAGAATAAAAGTTAATGATGGACTTCCTACATTTGAGAAAAATGTGAAGCATACTCAAGAAGATGTCAAATAAGGTAGTTAAATACATGCAGTTTAGAAGGAAGGTCTGGGTTGGTATGAAAATTTGAGTAATGTGTACATTTGGTTATTTTTGTAAAGATTTGGGAATAAATGAAATTTTGTACAAACAGAGGGGAGACAGCAAGGGACAAGGGAGAATCTCTGGAATATTAACTTAGTTGTTAAGCAGAGATTAATAAGATGTGGCCAAATGTAAATATCAAGGAAGTATTAACAAATTAAATGCTACTAAGGAGGTCACTCATGTTCATTAGACTTAACATAAGCTCACAAGTATTTGAATGCCAAGACATTTTGTATAGTGTTGGCAGAGTAGGCCATACCACAGTGAGTCAAAGAAAGCATTCATGGTGGAGAAAAATGGAAAGACAGACATAGGATATTTCAACTTCACTAAGAATGTTGCCTATTCAGAGGTGGTAAGAGATAGAGAAACATCTGGTGTGGCTTGCAAGGTCAAGAGATGACACAGTTGTTTTTGAACATTGTTTATTTTTAATTTGTATTTATTACTTTGAGTATACAAGTGGGAACAAGCAAATACGGCTCATATGTAAGTATCCACCATTGGAATAAGAGCAATGTTGAAATTTGCATCCAGTCACTTTCTGTTAAAAAAAAATACTGCTAATTCTTCACTCCACCTTATATATTTCCTATCCTATCGCCAAACAGGCAACACCTAACATAAGGTAAGAGTAAATCATTCCAATGCAAACATTTTGCATTTTTACTTTATATAAACTTGTAAATAAATAAATATGACACTTTATCATATGCTTTAATATTTGTATAATTATCCCATTCTCATACTCTCAAGTTTTACAATTTGGCAACTGTCATTTTAAACTTGAACTTATATCATTGACATTTATCCAGGGATACATGTAGATAGAGGTCCTTTTAACTGTTATATACTATTCCACTGTTAGAATAAACTAAAATATAGTTAATTTATTTACCTTTGAGGGACAATGAAGATTTTTATGGGGTTTTTTTTGTCCTTATAAACAGACACAATATACTTTCTTATATGTCTTCTTTTGAAAACATAAGAGATTATTTAGAGTAGACACTTAAAAGTAGAATGGATGATTTTTAGGTTAGATGCCTTTTCTTCTTGGTAATTTTAAATTATTTTAAATTAATTTGACCATTTCAAAAATATGTACATTTCTCTCTCCCTCTATTTTTCCAAACCTCACACACTGGTTTTCTTATTAATTTGTTCAGCAAGAAATGCTAATTCACTGTTACATTACACTTGTTAATGATTAGTAGTAAGGTTGAGCATTTATTTATTTGATGATTGGCTTTTGTATTTCTTGCTCTGCGAAATGCATGTCCTTGTATCTGTTATCCTGTGTGAGGTTTCCTTTTCAGTTGTGGGTGATCTGAGATATGAACAATTGGAGATCCTGGGTGCCAGAGTATATATATTTAAAAAAAATCCTCCCTCATCCTCTTGAGACTCCTGAAAATCTAAAACTCGTCAAAAGTAGAAAAAGTTTATTAAATGTTAGCTTTAGTTCTATTTCTCCATCTTGCTGAAGAGCTTCAGCTTAGTTTCTATCTGCTGTATAAAACAAGAACTTAAATTAGGCTTGACAAATATATCTTTTTTGTCCTTTTTTTGTTTTTTCTTTAACAATCTGAAGCTCTGCTATGATGTTCCAAAATTCCTAAGATAAAGAAACAAGAGTATCACATAGGCCTGTTGATGTTTATTTAAAGAAAATGATTACCATTTTATTTTTATTACTTTAAAAAACTTTTAAAAGTATCATTCTAATTAAGAAAATGTATGCTTCAGAAACAAGCTGTCATGTGTAGGGAAAAGAGGCAACACTGTTAAAAAAAAAAAAAGCAGCTTAATTCTAACTCCCATATAGTCACTCTTACCTAAAGCTTAAGTGGGAAGACTAACATCAGCAGGTCAATGTGAATTGTTTCTGGTTTTTGTTGTTGAAGAACTACATTGCTGAGAATGTTTATAAGCCTGGAAGATGCCTGAAACAAAATTAAAATGATCACAATAGGAATGATAATCATATTAACAGCAAAGCTTGCCTTCAAGAGAAGATTTTTGCATACTCTGATTTCTATACTAGATCAAGATATGCAAATATATTTTCCATTGATGAAAACCGTAAAATCTTAGTCTATGAAGAATTTAGTTCAATCAGTGATGCATACAACTCAATCAAATAGAGTGAGTTGGGAAAAATACACAATTACATTACATTAGTGAAGTTTGTTTCTTGAGTTGTGGAGCAATCTAAAATTTTGAGTAATTCAGGGAGTCTATGAAATTATGCAACATTTTCATCAATTATACCCTGAAATGCCTTGAAATGAGAGTAGTTAAATCAGTAAAATCTGCAACTCATTCATAGAATAATCCATATTGATATTGCATTATAGTACTCTATCACTAATGGGTAACTTTGAAATTCATCATATATATTTTCAACTTTGTATCTATTTTAAATCCAAACCTAACAATGATCATATTTCGTATATGCTTTCCCTATGTACACAACTTGATACATCCAGAGTTCATCATTAACTACTTCTGGGACCCAGATGACACAAGAACAAATATTCAAGTAAATACTAAGTATAAATGTAGATTTAAATTCTGCAAACACCCTATTAAATCAGAAACAAAGCAATTTCAGTCTGTACTTTGTCGGTGTGTCAACTGTGATACAATTTCCAGACTCTATTCTTCAGCTAGATCTACAAATAACTTCACCATGACCCCACCATTTTCCTGAGAAGAGATTCATTTGTCTCCAGACTTTTCCTTAAGACTTCATAAAGAAGAGACCCTTCTTTCTTGTTTTAGATCAAGCACTTAAGGGATAGTACTAGCTTTCTTCCTTTTGTAATGTAAAGTCAAGCATTTTATTTAATTGGAGGCTTTATAATAGAAAAGTTATAAATGGGAGGAGATCTCTATGACTCTTTCTTCACTCTCACTGGCTGTTGTTCATCCTGGCTATCAATTTAAATAACTATTCTTTTATTTCAGTTTCCATATTTCTAATGTAGATGATAATCATAGATTACTCTTCTGTACTTATGATTCATCACACAAGTACATAATTCACACACATATGCACCCACATGCATGAGTACACACTTTTCATGGTGGATTGTTCCCAAATGTGTCACTAGGATTAGAGCTATGAATCAAGTAAAAGGGCTTTTGATATTAACTGATACAACATGCACTGTAGGTTGTGGTTTGGTGCCATGCCACCCACAACCTCTCATTCAAAAAGTTTAAAAACAAAATAGAAGTATAAAACAAGAGAATGTACAATAACAATAAGAACAAAGTGTATGTATATGGGGATGTAGCAAGGAGGAGTAAACAAAAATGTGTAAAATCATATGCATGCACTGTACACAATATGCGGACCTAAACCAATATGGAGTTTTAAATATCTCCATAAATCTTACCTTCCTAAATGTCATAGTAATGAACCTTTCTAGGAATTAATTGTCAAATTAAATTGAGCTTTATAAGATGACCTCATACCCTGCAGCTGTGGAAATAGATAAAAACAAAGCATCATTTATATGTAAACATATTGAAGGTGGAATGTGATGATAGAGGTGGCAAAGAGGAAACGCGATAAGGCTCCTGAATTTTCTGGATACAAGTCATGAAAATTTTAGAGAACTTAGAACAGCATTAGTATATGAAACAGAAAGGGTGCCTACTGTTACACTATGGATTGTAAGTCCTGTGGATTTACGATGGGTGGCCCAGCATAGCATAATTTATCAGAGAAAGTCTATCTCTAAGCATAGAATGATATTCAAGGTACAAGTATGATTGGGGACTTAGGAGCAAATTGGTTTTGTGAACTGAAGGGTTTGAGAAAAATTTAGTGTGAATCATAAAACATACTTTGAGAACACTAATGAAAGCTCCAATTCAGTTAAAGCACAAAAAATAACATTTGCAGACACAAATTGTGAAGTTGTGTAGTATGTTAAAAGACTAGAGATATAGTTGGTATGTCTGGACATTAACTATAACTAGAAATGATGTAAAGAAGCTTATTATGGGAAGTTGTATATGTCATAGCTGAAGGCCCCAAAATTGGGAGGGAAGGCGGGCATCATGCATTCAAGATTCTGAAAAAAGGGGGGCAGGAAACCTGGGATATTGTGCCTCCAGGCATCTAGTTTCACCTGCAAGTATGTGCTTTATATGAGCTAATTTCTTATATTAGTTTAAGGAAGATTTTTATCATTAACTTCAGATAGGTGTTTATCATAAATGTTTATCACTATTTACCAAACTTGCTATCTATCTATATATCATTTGTTTATTTTTTTCTCCATTAATGGTTTAAAATAATGAATTATACTGATAACTTTTCAAATGTTAAATAATCCTATTTCAGGGAGAAACCTTAATTGGTCTTGATGTTTTCTTCTTCTATTCACCTAAGTTTTGGATGCTTAAACCCATTGGGTAAAAGAGAGTGCAATTTTTAATCTAATATTCATTTTCTCATTCTTCTCTTCAGTAATAAAATCAAACATTCTAGCTGTGGACATGGCCCATGACAGAACACGACATTTCCCAGCCTTCCGTGTAACTAATGTAGGCCATGGGACTGAGTTGTAGCTGATGACAGATGAGAAAAGGGGTGTGCAACTTGCAAGTCGTCTTTTAAAGCAGGATGCTAAATCTTCATGGTTTATTCCAAATTCTCCTTGTTGGAACTTGGATATGGTGGTTGTAGTGACTCATTATTGACTATGGATTCAAGAAAATTTAGAAGATAGGAAAGTAAGACAAAAACTCCTGAGTTCCTTAGAAAACTAGTGCATCAGAATCGTCCTGTTCCTTTTAATGTCCTACTGAAACTTTTCTTTTTCTGGGTTAAACATTCATGCATTTATTTGTTTAAAGATTTTTATTAAAATATAGCTAACATATAATATTATGTTAGTTTAAAGTGTACAACATAGGTATTGAACATTTATATGCCTAAAGAAGTCATCACCATGATAAGTCCAGCAACCATTTGACACGGTACCATGCTATCACAGTATTATTAAGTATATTCCGTATGCTGCACACTACCTCCCTGTGACATTTGTTTTATACCTAGAAGTTTGAACCTCTTATTTCCTTCACCTTTTCTCACTTTCTTACATTTTCAATTATAGTTGACATTCAAGAAAATTTTATAAAAGAAATTTTTAAAAAGTCATTACATCCGTTAAACAGATGTTTGACTTAAACCCCAACAGTAAAAATGGGCTTTAGTTTATTAATCAATGTCACCTCAATAAATGTAATACTAAAAATAAAATTCTCATTTAAAAAAAAAGACTCGGCTTTGGGATGCAGGTGGTATTATGAATGTAGGTAAAAGTTTGAAGGCCACCTTGAGCCTCTATGAGAACTATCTAAAAGATTCCTATGTCTTTTATTCTCCAAAAGTCTCTCTAAATAACTGTACAACGTTCTTGTCCCACCAGGGCCATCTTCATCTCAAACATATGAATCGGACAAGAGTCCATTATGGTATTTTCCTTCCACAAAAGAGAGTGTTGGGGTGGCAGATGGTACAAATGTATTCCATTATTAAATATGTGTTTCTACCACTGTCAGTCTGATAAATTGCTTTGCACTGGTCACATACATGCTTTGGATGACCCTACAGGCTAGATCTCTCACTTGCTACACAAGAAAAATTAAAAATGTGGTCATAGTGTGCTTTTCCTTCATTACAAATGCTTGTATTGATTCGATTTTACTGTTTCTATTTTCCACTTCTGGTCAGAATAAACTTTTTATTAACCCTCACTGCTTAACTCTATCTGATGTCCTCCAACTGAACTACTTTTTGCGATTCAAAACTGAAATAAGACATTTCTTTGTAATAAATAAATACTGTTGTTCTCGATTCTTTAGCTCTGTAAGTTTCGATAGAATTTCACTTAGTGGTACTAACCCAGAATAATTACAACTCATTTTTTTTTCTGTTTCTTGGGTGGTTCCCTGGCTGGGAATCGAACCCAGGCTGCAGTATTGAAAGCACCGAGGCCTAGCTACTACACCACCAGGGAACCCCCTACAACTCATTTCTCAGTGCCAGTAAATACTGTTGTTTTTGTTCATCCTGCTTTAGAAGAGGTAGGCTTCTTATATGATGTTTTCCCTGCCTCTATCCCCCTTCCCATATTCTGATGCTTGTGTATCTTGTGTATCTTCTTCCTACCTTACAGTATAGTTGGGAACTGAATATGATCATGTCTGTGATAGTGCTTTGTATTCCTTAAAACACAAAAAATACTCATAAAATATGCTGGCTGTTTTTATAGTAATGTGGTATTTTTAATAAATACTGGCATTTCTTTAATCTTTCTTTATTATCTCAATCCTGGATCCCATGAACTTAGCTTTTCTATACCCGTTTCACAAGAACATAAATGAAATACTTTGACCTGCAACAAGAGTGCTGATGAAATTAGTATGAAAGCAGTCACCAGGCACAAAATCAGTAGAACCAATTATTCCCCAGTTCTTGAACACTTTTTTGTAGTCCACCTTTCCACAATATTTTCAACCTATTATCCTTTACCCATAGGACTCGATCGACTCTAGTCAAACTGAAGTGTTCATATGGTCCAAATACAGTCTAGACTTCCTGATCTGAGCCAATTTGCTCAATGTAACTGTCACCATGTTAACATCATGCCATTTTCCATGGCCATCTCACTGTCATGTCTGTTTCTGATCCGCTATGCCAGGTGTGATCTCCTTTTTCCCAAGTCTCTAGGTTTTTGTATTTTCTTAAGGAACTGCTAACTCTCTACCTTGTGTCTGGAGTGTGGTTTTATCTGACTTCTCTCCACGTTCTGGAAAGTTCTCTGAGAGTAGAAGCCACACTTATACTTCTACATCCTCTATACCATGCTTATAGCAAGAATAACTAACATTCTGAACTGAATAAAATTAAAATTATTTAGAGTAATATACTACAACAAACATTTTAGAAAAGCAATTAAAAAGTTTGTAACAGCCAAGAAAACTCTTAAGCCTAAATTATCAATGTGAGATTGAATGCATTACATCAAGAGCAAAATTTCTCACTGAGAGTTGAAAGGTACTAAGTTTTCTCTCAATTCATCACAGTCAGGAGATGTTGCCATTACACTATGGCCATTCTGAAATGTAGGTGACAAGACATTCCTGTGTATACGTATTTCCTTCTACTCTCTGTGACCATGTGGTTGCCCCTAGGGTCCTCCTTCTCCCAGATATCCATAATTTCACCAACTTGAAATCTTTAGATTGAAAGTTTTGTGGTTATTTTTTCCCCAGAAGTCATTTTACTTTTTGCTTGACAATTAGAACAACCCAGATAAGGGTTATAACTGTTCCTTTTGGTGGATGTTATGAAAGGCATTTCCCAAATTTTAATGAGGCAATGCAATACAGTTTTACATTTCAAAGGAAAGTTCCAAAAATTTTTACAAAACCTCAAGCCTTTTTAATTAAGGTACCTGAAGATATGTCTATGATATAATGACATCTTTGGATTTACTTTCAAATTTTATCTTTGTTGACCATACCCTTATTAGTTTATGTACCTTAAAAATTATGAAGTTTTGAATACTACTTTCATGGAAATCCATGAAAACAGAACCTGCATTAAACCTTCAGACTTGTTCCTTTATCAACACACCAATCAATAATCATAATTTATGTAGGCCCCTTGAACACAAGGAATATGACTATTTTGTATACATGAAGAACATTGATGCCATCCACAACCCCCATACTTTCCTACCTAGAGGATGACAGATAAAACCTTAAAAACCTCACTACTAACATACAGCAATTTTATAACTTCTATAGAGTATGCTAAGGCAAAAGAAACATTACTAGCATTTCAAATATTTCTGGTAGTGAGGTAAGTCCTTGAGGATAATATACTTAGCCTTTTTGTAATAGCTGAGCATTATGAATTTTAAGATCCATGCCTCTGAGAACCTAGAATTACAGAGATAGATTGTTTCATAGCTGTTTATGATGACTCCCTAATATCTCTTGATTGGCAGTTTCTCTGTTACCTTATTAAAATTCCATACTCATAAATTTTTATGTGGCATGTATATTAGCATACACTTCTTAGCAATTTGGTCATGGTTATGATAATAATAATTTAAAATAAAGTCAAGGTACAGAACCCAATAAGAAACAGAGAATTTGGAGAAATGTAGGTAAAGGTACAACTGGGTGGGTATTTTCAAAATGCAAATATGATTCTGTCTCTTTCCTGAATATTAACATAATTTTAAATGAAAAAGAGGGAAACAGACTGAGTATATGAACAATCATATATTTATCAACAAATATATATTCATCACATAACTACATTCGTGCATGTTAAAGAAACAAAGTACCTAAACTGAAAACATCACAATATTAACATCAGCTACTTCTTACTGGTGTGATCTTCATGTTTTCATTTTTGTGCTTTTCATATTTCACAACAATTTAGTAAGAATTAGTACAGACTTATAATTAAACAGGTCAACAAACTATGGCCCAGGACCAAATATGGAGCAACATATTTTATTTTTTTAAATAAAGTTTTATTAGAATACATGTATGACCATTCATACCCATATGCTTACTTAATGTCTGTAGCTGATTTTATACTCTAATATCAAATTTGAGTAGTTAAAGAGACCATATAGCCAACAAATCTCAAAATATTTATTAGCTGGTCTTTTATAGAAAAAACTTTGTGTACCCTTGGTTTATACCATCATTTTTTCTCAACTCACCATATGTAAGATAGCATAGAGAAAAATTTATAGGCCAACACATTTTTAAAAGTATAATCATACTTTTATAAGGAATAAGGATGTTTCTTAGGATTAAGTTGTCACACAGCCAGTTTAAATTCACAGGTGGAAGAATATGCCAACAGATGCAAAATTTTAAGTCCTGTTACATTTTAGTAAGCTATCTCAACAGTAATTTGTATTTAGTTAAAAATATTTTTATTACAATTTAAGCTTAAATAAGCTCCGTGTCTGTCTGTTATGATACTTTCATTTTTTTGGCCTTTCTTCTGAAGCCTTTTCTGAATAAAAAAACAGATGGGATTCCAGAACGAGAGAAACTATGCATATTTGAGTTACTTATTTGAAAAAAAAGAACAAAATAAGAGAGAAGCCTATAAATAACTTACACGAATAAGCCAGAAATTGAATATCTTGTGTGCACATCATTTAGGATGAAAGTTTAACTATCGTTTGTATATAATTCGATTGTATAGTTACAAAATATGTGATTAAGCAATATAAAACATCCTTTTTCAACAAGTGGATTATATAGATATTTAACATGCAGAAATGCACTGAAGATGCATCATACTAACAATGGTGGATAGGTGAATATTAATAGAACCAGGAAAAATGTTCAGTTTTTTGTGCATGGCCTGTAGAATTCTTATAGAAGGGCCACAAATTTGATTGAGATTTCTCAAAGGCACCATGGAAAGAGAAGTTTGCTTAGTTTCAGAGTTCATTATTCATGAGGAGAACAAAGATGCATGTCCAAAAGACGCACAAATATCCCTATATACTAAAAAGCCAGGCAGGTATATGCTAAGGAAGCCACATAAAGAGGGCCCTGAGCCTCCTCCATCTAATTCCTGCAACAGCTAGAAAAAGAAATAAAATCATTATAATAAAATAAATTATTAAATAATATTCTGAATGGGAACCAGGCTCGCTGCTACTCAGATTTGAGGCAGGGTTACATGTTAGAATATGTAAAAATGTTAATTGATTATCCCACTGGTCCAAAAAACTTCCATATAATATTATACATGTGTTACAAATGTACTATAAGCATATGTTATACATATGTTCTTGTGTATATAGATGTATACAGACATGTATAATTTTCTCTAAACCTCATATAATAGGTGGAAATGACAACTGACAAGTCACTGAAATGACAATATTAACAATGTGTTTCTCCTGTTAGAACTGTGCCTAATTTGTTTTGTTTTTCTGTGTTTTCTAAAGAGTTTAAAATAGTCAACTATTACTTCTGTAATAAGAAATATAATTTAAAGTGACATTTGCATTCATTTGTCTTTATACTTTCTCAGATTCTTGATTTTTCTACCCTTTATGAGATTTTATTCTTCAAATATCTATTTACTTATTTAAAGTGGAGCTGATCAGAGGTTAGAAGCACCTTTGCCACCATGAAGTAGTAGTGTGCTAAAGTCACATTGACAGACTTGGGAGATATAATTAACTTAAAATGAGAGAAAACATCCATGATACAATTAAGATGCATATGCCACCTGCAATTTAGGGTCAAAGTATAGGTCACGATTTATTTAAAACTGTAAATTATCTAGTAAAAATGTATCAGATGTTTCTTGCAATCACTGCTTAATCAAAGAAATAGAAAATAAGAAAACCATGGAATAACATGTTGAGTTACTAAATTATAATGCTGTTTATTTTTAATGTTAACTTCGGCATTGATGAAAGTGTGTAGAAATTTTTGAAGCAGACTCTTAGAACTATTATTGAATCAAAAACTTCTGGATAATAGTTTGGCAATATATATCAAAAGCACAGCCTTTTAATCAAGCAATGAACTTCAAGGCCCTTATACACAAAATAACATCTAGATATGCCAAGATTTAGAAACAAGGATATTCCTAATTATCACTCAGTCCCATTAAGCAAAATAGAGGGAATTTAATTAACATAAAGAAATGGCTACACAAGAAACTGGTAGATCTGAGATGCCATTCTGGGAATCAGAAGGTTGACAAAAGCGGGAAGCCTTCACCACTCCAGGCTGGAGAAACAAAGGAAGGATGTTACTAGAACCCAGAGGTTGATAAGAGCTAGATACAAGTGCCTGGAGCACAAAAGCACTTCCCCATTAGGGGAGTGTGGACGTGGCAATTATAGTCTTTCTAATAAGCCAGGCCAATTCGACCCCTGAGGGAGCGTGCATTAACCACGAATACCGTGGTAGCTAGTGCCAGAGGGCAGCGTGTGCCAGGGCGTTCAAACAGCTACAGCACCAAAGACGGACACGCGGAGACTTAAATGCCGAACACTCTTTACTCAATATTCATTAATCATCCCATTTGTTATACATTAGTAAGCATCACACAAAATACAATAAAGGTGGAATAAGATGGAGTGAAAAATAGAATAGGATAAAGTCACGAATGAATGAAATAGTCACAAACCCGAGAATTCAAAGCTGACGTTTTGGCTGTACTTCCGAGTTTGGGGGGCAGCTCTGCTGCGGGCTGGGGCCTTGCAGGGCGAGTGGAGTCGGGGGCAGGAGTGCCTCCCAGCGGCCCATCACGAGGCAACAGGATTCAGCCGTGTGCTGGTGGGAGCGCGGGACCATTGCTAGGCTTTCATAGTTTGCAAAGGTCCTAGGTGGCCTCATCCGGCTGCTTTTTATACATGTGCCGATTTTGTTTACAGTGTTCATTGTGTGTACTCAAGTTTATTCGTCTCCCACAGCTGTTGTTTACATCAATGCTCCTTTTTGCATGTGCTAAGGAGTTTGTTTACATTTAGGGACAGTCATGAGCTCTACACCATGGTGAGCTTTTCCAGCAGGTGCTGGAGCCACAAAGGAAACGAAGCTGATACCAGAACTATCACCCAGCATAGAAGGAAAAGGGGAAGAGTACTCTCTCTCCTCTCGTCGAAAGTCCCACTGACCAAACTAGCTAGAAGACAGTTGACCTAGGAGATGCCCCCCCACCCACCCACCCAAGGCTGCTGAAGGGTCTCCTGAGATAGAGAGGAGATCAGTGTTGGGATGGTTCCGAGAGCAAACAGGACAAGAACCAGCAAATTAGCAAAAACTATTAATAACCTTTATGTCAGCAATTATTATGCAACCATATGAGGTAATGAATACCATGTAGCCATGAAACATTATATATAAAAGAGTTTATAAAACATTCAAGATGTGTTGAAAAGTCCATATAGAAAATATATATTTTTAAAATATAATTCAAATACTTTGCTACTTATTTCTAAAAGGCCATATAAGCTCCCTCTATACAATCTCTCTCTCTCTTAAAAAACAGGATAATAAATGGTTGGACATATATCTAATATATGGTGGTTTTGTTTACTTGTGTGTTGACAATTGTGAAGTGTTGCTTAAATGGGGTTAGCTGAGAACACACACAGCATAATTACCTTACTTAGATTTTAAGCTTTTAGCAAGTGACATAAAGAAAAGATCTTCATAAAATTAATGAATATATTAATTTAACACGCTCAAAGCATTTACCATTAGATGTCACATACTTTTCTATTTGAATTTAGCAATTTTGTTTATGCAGCATTTAGAATACTATATAATTTGGATTTTTTTCATTTCGGAGATTAAAGTATCTATATTGTTTTTACAAAGAGGCTTAGCACAAAAAAAAATGTGCTGTTAAATGTTTATTTCTGGTTGATTGAAGATGGAAAAATGAGGGGAGAGTGAACACATTTTCATCACTATGTGTTGCAATTAAGGACAAAACCAGGAGCAACCTTTGGAATGGACGTACTAGTTTAGCACTGAGTTCCTGATGCAAGGTTGTGCTGTCGAACAAATGAGCTCTTTTATGAAAATAAATATTCTCTGAAGGTTTTATCATGAAGAAACACTGCACCATTTTCTAAATGTTTGTTATCAGCCTGCCTTTCAAGTAGCTTTTTTGAAATTTCTTAACTTACTTCTAAAATGTCATTTTCTCTCCGGGGTGTCAAAACACATCGCCCCTGCTTGAATGCAGAGTCTTCTCTACCTCTGCTTGCTAGGAATTCCACCCATCCTGACTGAATATCAAGGAGCCTTCTTCAGTAAGGGTCTTATCTTAGGTAGTGTTCTGGACACAGCAGTCGTGCAATTTTGACTTGGAGGGTGCAGTGGCCCCAGTGCTGTCCTTGTAAGTTTTGTCTTCCTCCACACAATGCAGACTTTTAAAAAGTTCTTGAAAATCATCAATAGAAGATTTTGAATCCTGAGTCTGTTGTCTTATTTCCCATAGTAGTGAGAATAGGCAAGCTTGGAGAAGGGGGAATAAAATAAGGTCCTCGTGTTTTGACCTGTCAAGTTTTATTATTGTAACAAGATATCCAAGTGGGGATGTCTTCTTTGAAAGTGGAGCTATAGAATTCGATTAGATTTTAAATCTATAACAATGAAGGTTGATTCAAAATGTCACAGGGACCGTGAAATAACTCAGAATTCCTGAGTGTTGTTAAAAATAAATTAGATTCTCAATTGCCTCAGGACATTTAAGTATTACTCATTTTTAAAATGAGTTAAAAAAATATATTTGCATCATTGCCATCTTAGCTAAAAAAATTAAGAAACAGCACATATACACTTAAAATTTGTTTCTTATTATGTGCTGTAAGATACTGCAAACAATCCAATGTCTTTAAGTATAGAGACAAATTTTTTGTGTTTTTTATTGTTATTATTGTTCTTGCTAGATAAACGAGCATTATTTTTATTTGAAGTTTTGAGATACATAAAATGGAATAAATAGTGTTAGTTCTCAAGAAAAAATATCTTTACTGGTATAATATTAGAAGAGGCAGCACCCCAGAATTTTACTGAAGCGAAAAGAGATACTTACAAAATCAAAAAAGAAAGAAAGAAAGAAAGAAAGAAAGAAAGAAAGAAAGAAAGAAAGAACGATGTATGTGGATAAAAAGATGGTTCATCTGAAAAACATTAAAATTGTCATTATTTTAATTTTTTAAAACAATGTGATTTCCTGAATATATTCAATTTTGAGGTATAAATAGGCTGACCAGATGTCCTGTTTTAAATGGGACAGGAAACAATAATACTGTCCGGTTTCAAACAGTAAGTATGGTCAGCCTACTGACGACCTTGAATTTAGCCCCGTGAGACTAGGCTGACCATACGTATGATTTGAAATGGGACAGTACTGTTGTTTCCTCCTATTTAAAACAGGACATCTGGTCAGCCTAAGTATAAAATAACAACGTGACAACTTATTTTTATAATTATCTATATTGTTTGATTCCATGTTAGTCTATAGATTCTTTGGGGCAAGGAATTAAATTGCGTCTCATATTTCTGATATTACAAATTCTGTATTTACCATGCCAGAAGTGACAAATAAAAATTTTTCCTGCATGTTTTAAAAATATAAAAGATTCAAAACATTCTGTTTTTTCCTTTGTATCTTTACCCAGGGCAAGTGTATGTTCAGATGCATACACATAAATTCTGTTTTTAATTAAATTTTTCTGGATCAATAAATTTTTTGACACATGTAAACAATGAATACTTTAACATTGATATTTAGCTGCTCTTCCTGAAGTACAGATCTTAATATCTCTATACTTCTTTTGTATTCACCCACCTGCTGTTTTTCTTAAGCTTTTTTCTTAAGCAATGCAAGTTTTGAAACAGATAAGCAATACAAAACATGTATCACTACAAATTTAACTTTCATATTTTCATTTACTGTAAGGAAGGAATGAAACAAGCAATAGCTCACAATTCCTACCTTACCTGGTATTTAATTGCTTAAACCTTACCTAAAATTATAAAATGTATAGCATTTTCAGAATAAAAACTATGACTTGAACTATCTTCTAATAAAAATAATTTATTTTCATGAAATAACTGCCTCTTTTGGTATGTACCAAATAAGTCCACAACAAGAATAAAATTGAACTGTAGAAAATTATTGGGTTCTGCTTTGATGTACAAGAAATATTATGTCAATATATTTGATATTGCTAATAAGTTCATAGGCTTACCTAAGAAATTTCAAGGTGAAAATAATAGTGTCAAAAAAAAAATTAAAAAAAAAAGAAAATAATAGTGTCTATATATTTTAAATAACAATTGCTGTACAGTTACTTTATGTTTTAATTATATGAAAAAAATGATTCTAATTAAAATGAAAAATACGGATTGCAGAAAACTCAGAAAGCTTTTCCATGGTTTATAAGACCCTACATGATCTGATTCCAACCTACCTCTAACATCTGATTTTATACAACTCACACATCAACTAACTTTGCCCCAAACTTAGTGACTTTTCCTTCTTTACTTTTGACATTGCAAGTTCATTCCCATCACCAGGTTTAAATAACTACATGTTATATAAAAGATGATTTTATACTCTGTCTCTTCATTCAGTGCCAGTGTTAGAACAAAAGGAACCATAAAGATATCCTCCTGAATTTCTAATTATTTATACATACTGACACACACACATGCACATATGCAAATATACATAAACACTTTAGATTTTATAACTTCATTTTATCATGTAATAGTTTGTAATAAAACCAAATTATAAACTAACTTATTTTTCTTCATTAAAAATTATATTAAAAAGTTTACAGATAAATTAATCAACATGTATGAAAATAGTATATTATACTCATATATCTAATATACTTTCTTATTACTGGAACTTATGAAAACAGTGTTTGTTACCATACAAATATTTTAAACTTATATTTATATAATCAGCTGAATTAAATTTGATAATTTAGTTTAGATATTATTATACCAGTGAAAATAACATTATCTTAATTCCATGTTGCACGACCAGTGACAAATTTATTAGTACTAGCATATTAGTAATGAGATATCTTAAATTATAGCTTATTAAACCACCAAGGGTTTTATTTATATAAACAAGTTTCTGGTTTTAAATATGAAGCAGACCATAGAAAAAAGAAGTTCTCAAATTATTTTATAATACTAATAGCTATGATACAGCATTGTGATAATGGCAGTGCAGTAAAGAATTCTATAAACCCCTAATTCATAAGAATAAAATTTGAAGTACCAATACATTTAAATAAACTTTGTTAAGCAATGTAGTAATAGAATAACATGACATATTCCAAAAATAAAGTACCCTAGAAATTCAAGGCTAGTTCAGTAATAGAAAATATAATAATTAATTAATTTATTCAGCATATTTTCATTAAGTATCTATTGTGTGCCAAGCACAATTAAAAGGCCAGGGGACCCAAATATTGAAGAAGGAGAGAGAAAATAATATAAAGTACAATAACTAAATTATATAGTAAGTTAGATGGTGATAAGTGCTTTCAAAAGATGGTGGAGGTAAGGAGGGATTGGAATTATTCACATTAATAGATTTGGTGAGAAAAAAATATAAATATTGATGGTTCAAATTTTAGAGAACATGAGATGTTGAAATGCATTTGGAAAATAGTATATCTATTTCAAATATACTTTGAACATTGGAAAAATATAAATAATGTGATAATTCTGTATCATAAAAATATCTGTACCTTAATTTAATAGTGAAGATAATTATTTTAAATTAATTTGTATTGTTTTTAATCTCCTTGTTCTATTTTTTATCTTTCCAATTTATAATGTTTTTGTCCTTTGTGATAACCTTGGAGTGAACTCCAGCTCCTTTTTAGCTGGTATAACATTCTTCCTTCCTAATTCTTAATCTTATGTCTACTCGTTCAATAAATATTTCTTGAGAGTTTACTAAATGCCAGGGATAATTTTTGTTTGTTTGTTTAGGATATGTCAGCAAATAAAGAAGACACAAGCAATAATTATCCTTAATAACTGAATCCTTAAATGTTAAGAAGTGATAAGAGTTATGGAGCATAGAGTATATGAATTGCCATTTAGGGTAAGCTCATTGGAAAGGTGAAATTTTAGCAAAGATTTGGAGTATAAATAAAATTTTTATGAAGATAAAGAGTAAAATTGTACCAGGGAGGGGAATCACCCAGTACTAAAGTATAAAGGCAAGAAGGTGCATAGCATGTTTGAAGAAAAGCAAAAATAATACTAATAATAGTAATAATAATAATAATCTTGTGATGACAGAGTGTGAGGGATAGAGTAGCAGCATGTGAACTTAAAGAGATTCTGGGAAAGCTTTTGCACAATTCTTTTTGTGTTATTATATGGATTTTGTCTTTTATCTTGAGTAAGATGCAGAAATTTGGCTTTAAAGGAAGACAAAAAGTATTATATGTTTCAAACAAATGACTATTTCTTTATGTACATAACCAAGAAGGCAATGTTGTAAATGGGGAAACAGGAGTTTATTGCAAAAACACTACCAAAAAGATGCTGGATGGAAAGTACAAAGATATTATGAGTTTCTAGCAAGTAATATGATTCTAGATGTATTGTGAAGGTAGATGAGCAGAATTCCCTGGAATATTACGTTAGATGTGTTAGAGAAAAATGATGAGATATTAAACTTTAGCAATTAGGTTATAAATTGTCATTAGCTGAGAGGGGTAGATTATTCATGGAATGTGTTTGAAAGGAGAAAGCAAAACTTCAGTTTGGATATGAATGTTAATATTTATTATACCTCCAAGTGGAGATGCTGAGGAGAAATTGTATATGAATCTAGATTTAGGGAAATAAATCAGAACTATAAATACAAACTTGTGAATCACTAGAATTTGAGTTGTTTTTAAAAATATCACAAAGGAAGTTAGTGTCATTAAAGCAGAGAAGAGAATCAAGGAGTGAATCATGAAAAACTTGAATGTTAAGGGCTTTTAGAGAAAAAGACAAATAAGAAAATCTGATTAAGAAGAAATAATGAATGAGAAGGAACACAACCTGATGAGTATATTAGAAATCAAATTGTCGAAAGGAAAGAGTGATAAACTCTGTCTAATGCTTCACAGAAGATAATGCTTAAAATTTACCATGTTATATTGATGTAGCACTTAAAATAAAGTTATTGATGACCATGGCATGACGATTGGAATGGTGGAAGCAAAACCTGATTTGAATAAATTTAGAACAGAATTAGATAAAGAAATTAGAGCCAGAGACAGTGAATAAAGATATTTCTTTTAAGGAATTTTGCTGCAGAAGGGAGCAGAGAGTGGGACACGACCTGGTTTAAAAAAATGCAGAAATAATGGCAGAGTGTTTTTAAATATAATATTGGAGAGATAACAGCATGTTTCTATGTGAAAGATTTGGTAAAGAGGAACAGTGAATAAAGCAAGAAAGAGGGGACAATCCTTGGATCCACTTCCTAAGTAACCGAGGGGAAGGAGACGTAGTACAATGCGTAAGTGGAGGCACTGGCTTCCCACAGAGCACAGATGGTTCACGATAGTGCCAGGTGGGAAGGTGGAGAGTATGGGTGCAGATGGCGGAGGCATGAGTAATAAAGTTGTGGGAATTTGTGGAATTGGCTACTAATTGCTTTATTTTTCACTTTTTCTCAGTGAAATAGGAAAATTTTATCAGCTGAGATTAAGGATGGGAGAGGTGTGTTGTAAGTTTCAGGATAAATTAGTTATCCAGGGAAATGTTGGAATATATGGTTAGAAAAATACAGTGTTAATTGCTATGCAGTATTTTGAGACCATTTGTGACCATCATGGTCATCATTAAAAATGGGGCTTTTAAAAAAAAATCCTACAGCCACATTCCATTGCATGGGTATGGATGTGGAGTAGACAAAGTTATGTTTATTTAAGGTTGTGATTTCAGTAAGTGAACAGGATGATACAAAAGTAAATCTGAGGGTAGGAAAACGAGCTATCCGCAAGGAAGTGATTACAATGATGACATCTATACTGGGTAAGTAGTAAAAGGTCAGGAGGGTAAAAGTGTAAATAGATTAAATGTTGGTGAACAAAAATTGTGGAGTTTAGGTAGTAAATGGAGTGAGAAGAAGATATGTGGATTTGTGTTCATGAGTGAGTGAACCAAATAAAATTTATGGAAGGATTGCATTTACTGGAAAAGAAACATCACAGGGTCTGACCGTTACATGTGTGGTGGAGACTGGGTGATGGACAAAGGAGAATTAAAGGAAATAAGAGGCCGGAGTACCGAGAGAATCAGCCGTGTGTACATTAAACAATTAAGATAGAAGTCGTATAAGAAAGATCAGAAGTGATCTAGGATTGAAATTAAGGAGAATGGCTCAGTAGTCATTATTAGCAGCAACATAATGACCCTACCTCTATATTTATGTAATGCCTCTTTTATCCCTGACCATTTCCCTTGTCCTGAAGTCCACTTTGTCTGCAAGCAATGTGGCTTGTCCAGCTTTCTTTTGTTTAGCATTAGCATGGTACACACTTTCTTCATTCCCTTACTTTTACTCCATCTGTGTCATTATATTTAAAGTAGGTTTTTTGGTAGACCATATAATTTGTATTTTTATCCACTCTGATAAGCTGGTTTTTTAAAATTGGTATAGTACAACCATTCACATTTAAAATGATTACTGAAATCGTTTTAATATCTACAAAATTTCTAAGAGTTTTCTGTTTTTTCTTCTGTTTATCTTTTTCTTCCTTTTCTGATTTTATTTGATCATTTTATATGATTCCATTTTCTTTCTCTCATCATATTAATTATGCCATTAGGGCATTCTGGATGAAGTACAACTGTAAAAAGAGGAAAAAGATCAGTGGCTGCCAGAATTCGGAGAGAAGAGGAATGAATAGATGAAGCCAGTAGATATTTAATGCAATGAAACTACCTGTGTGCTACTCTAATGGTGGACACATGGCATTATGGATTGTCAAAACCCATAGAAATTTACAGCACATAGAGAGTGAACCTTACCACCTATATAAAATTTTAATAATATCATTTAGGAGATTGAGAGAACCCAAGAAGAAACGTAGATGGTTTCAAAAGGTTCTACTGTTTTACAAATATATGGAACAAAAGTACTAACCTAAGTAACTTTGGAAATGAGTGAACTTCTTTAAAGACTATAGACACAGGAAACTGCATGTAAACACTAATTTCTAGTTCATAAGGTTTTTTTACTCATAGAGTGTAAGTTAACAATGTTGATATTGCTATATCTGACAACTGGAATGAAAATTTTAAGTAAATGGATGGCCGATGATGAAAGTCAGATTTGTCATTGCAGTAAGTGGGAATTTACAGATAAATAAGGGAAGGAGGCTAAATAATCCACACGATAATACATTATAATTGGAGACATTATCATGAACTCATATTTAGTTTAATATAGACATAGTAGGTTACAAATAAAAATATTTGTAGGTATGGGTATATAAACTGATTAGTATACACACATCTATTTCTTAACACTATCAGTTTAGAGGGCCTAAAATAATGGCATCTTAGTAGCAATTTAATTTTTAATAAATAGAACAAGAGCACAGTTGGAGAAATGGCTGATTAAAGACTAGGATGGAAAATATATGAGATGTTTTTGGAGCTTCTTGTAGTGCCAAAAAGTAAAAGGCTAAAAAAAATAAAAAATAAATGAGGGTATGTCAGAGGGTACAACCTGAGAAAATTACTGATTGTCAAAGCTGGAACAATTTGAGCAAAAAATAATGTTCTATTGAATTATAACCCAAAGTATAAAACAAATATTCATGTACCCAATATTTATGCACATTATTTGCTAATGTAAATAGATGATTGAATAGATTAATAAATAGGAAGAAAACAAAAATCTTCCATACAGAAGAATTCAAAATAATTTACCTAGGGAGTTGGCCTTAAAGGTTAGCATAATTCACCACATGGAAAGAGAAGTCACATTAGGTGGTGAACTTATTATACATCAAGGTGACAATGCACTGTAGAATTGTATGCCTGAAACCTATGTAATCCTTGCTAACAGATGTCACCCCAATAAGTCTAACAATAAAAATGAATTAAAAAAAAAACAAGAAAAAGTCAAGGGAAAAAAAAAAGAAAGAGAAAGATTGCTATATTTTATTCAGCATTTTCAGGTGTTCTGTAGCTTGAAAAGTTCTCAGAATAAATAGTCTATTTCTCTGAGGTCTGTAAATTCTACTATTATCTAGTTTTTAATATTGTGAATGAGAAAATAATTTCTATGCCTTTTCTTTTACCCATGAAGTCTTCTCTCTGTATGGATTATATATTTTTCTTTTCATTGTATGAACTTATAAGTACCATTAAGATACAAGTGGATTCTTTTTTTAAATTAGTGTATTTGACAATCAAACTTTTTAACCTGAGAATCTAACTTGGCTATGTTGGAGACTTTGTTTTCTTAATTTTCTTCTATTTATTATTTCTTCTCTATCCAGTCACTTCCTTCCATTTTTTTGTTATTTTTATTTCTTCTTTTCTGTTAAACAAATTATTTTTTTCAGTTATGGCTCACTTGTGGTTTTCCTATTATCTAGATCAATCCTTTTTATTAAAATATGTGTCCTTTATTGTAAGAGATATCCTTTAGTTAACTATGGTTTTGATTTTTTTGCATTGTTCCTTCTATTATCTTATTGCCTCTTATTGTGAAATATATATGGCATCTTCCAGAAGATAATTTTTTGAGACAAATTCTTCTTTTGAATTTTCACAGAAGAATTTTTCTTCTTGGTTGTGAAGTGTTTATTCCCAGGGCCCTGGGTTCTCACTTGTTATGGTTATTATTTTACTTCTTTAAATGAATCGCTCATTGCTATCTTAGTCTTAGAATGCAAAGCAGCAAGTTGATAATTATAACCTTCTGGTCAATTTTTAGTTTTTAAATAATTTTCTCCTATTTCCTATGGTCTAGAAATGGGAACTTCTTTTACCTTATCACCCTGATTCATTTTTGCTGCTGTTGTTCATATTTTTGTTTTACTACAATATTTTAAAATATGTTTGCTCCTTCCAAAAAGCATCTAAAACGGTGTCTTGGGACCCTCCTCTGTATCAGTAGGTTTGCGGGAAGTACTATTTCTAAAAGGGATAAAGAGAATTAGACATGAGACAGGCAGAAGGAAACCAAATTATAGCTCCTATGCATGAAGCACAGAAGTTTTCTGGGTAGTGTTATAACAGGCTCCCTGGAATATTTAGTATGTGTGTAGGCAGCATAGGAGATGGTAACAATGGGTTTTTCTTAATTAGCATATTGTGAATATAAAATTTCTTCAATATCTTGCTTTTAAATTTGTCATTTGGTTGATGAGCTATTGAGTTTGATGAGTGTTGGGAAGGTTATTTTACGTTTCTAATACCTTTATAGCTATTTTCAATGGAATTTTATAGTGCCTACACTAGGGACAACTATTCAGATTCTCCTTTCAGAAGTCAGGATTTTATGTTTTTGTAGCTATACTTGATCTACCCAATTACTTTATCTGAGAATTAGAACCTATAGGCTTGTTTTTATTTCAACATGTAACTTTTAAATATTCCTTCTAAAATTATAATATTAAATTTTTTTAATGACCCATGTTTTTTTGAAACCTCATACATTGCACATATTCAAAAGCCAAACAGATTGGCTTTCAAAAATATTAATAGCATAAAAGAACTAAATACATTTTAGTGGGACATTTATGTATAAGAGATGTTTGATAATTTCACAGAAATTATGGCTAGAAATTTTTAAATGATAAAGGTAAAATAATATAATGTTTTACATTTTGCTTATTTAGAATTTTTATTTTATAAAGTAAAAGAAAAATAACTAAAATTAGTGCCACAGTACTTACCTGTAAAACAAGGTTTGTTTGGGTGGTTGGCTTGTTATTTTCAAAAGTATAGGTTTTAAAAATAGCAGAAAAAGAAGAGTAAAGATATAGATGGTGGAATGAAAAAGCATTCCGCTTCTTAGCTAAGTTGCTGTCAGCCTCATTTACAATTCAATTTTGATTTGTACCAAACATATTAGCATAAATAAGCTTTCATTATTTTTCTTCTCCTGCGTTCATGAAACTTTTGACTGTTGAATTAAGCCTTCCCTAGCAGTAGACCGCAATGACAGCCCTATGTTTATGTAGGTGTGTATGTATTCAAAACAAAACAACAAAACAGAAATGGCAGTGATGTCCTCGGGATGTGAGAGGTTTGCCTGGCACTGACTACTGTTCTGTCATTATTTCTACTGCTTAACAGTCAGAGACTCAGGAGATTATGCTAGCAGATTCTGTTTAACTGGCAGATGTAGTCATAAAAATTGAAAATGAAAGAATGTGAAAAGTTTTGTATTTGCAGAGAACCTAAAACCTAGTAAGACTGAGAATGTGTTTGGCTTTAAATTAACTGGTAACTAACACATTCAATCAACCAACCAATCAATACAAGCATACATTATACACAGACACACTTGACATTTGTTCCTTAGGGAGATTTTGAATGAAAGTTTGAGTTTGAGGATTGCATTCTTTTATTCTAAATATAGATGTTCCTCATTCCTAATCTTCTAAACATATTAATTTTAAAAAAGTTCTTAAAGAGTTTCATAATGGTTATAAGATTGAAGTTAATATAAAATGGCTTATAACCAAGTTTTAATTTGGATACTTGCAGATAATTTATTCCAGACACCTCAATATTTTGAAACATTACATACTGAATATAACCTTCATCATGGTTATGGGTAATAAATGCTCTAGCAATCCTGCTGTTGTCTTTGGCCAAATGACCAATGAGCTCAGCAAATGCATTTGATATTGAATTGTGTCCCATAACAATTGTTATGACTCCATAACAAATGATCTTCAAACTATAACCATATTATTATATCTCATTATTTTATGGCTTTGTAATAATGAGAAAAGTTCTGCAAGGGGAGTTTTTTGTTCCAACATAGCACACTGACAGGAGTCACTTGGTGGTACAGCTTGTGGTCTGGATGGTCCAAGATGGCTTCACTTACATGTCTGTTACTTTAGTAGGGATGGTTTGAGGACCTTGGCACAGCTGGGCCATTTTTTTTCTTCAGGTAGTCTCAAGATTTCTCATATGGTCTCTGCAACAGAGTAGGTTACTTGTTATTTTTTGGAGCCCTCTTAGTGTTCCAAAAAGTGTTCCCAGAAACCTAGCTATGTTCTGTAAGCCTTTTTATGGCTCAGTCTGAGAAGTCACAGTAATACTCCTGCTATATAATATTGGTCAAGCAAGTCTCTAAACTCAACCCAGATATAAGGCAAGGAGCATTAGACCTCACCTCTCAGTAAGAGGAATAGCAATGAATTTCCTCTCGTTGACAGGTGAGGTCTAATGCTCCTTGCCTTGTATCTGGCAATTTTTTAATCTGACACAGCTGTCTTGGATCCCTTATGCTTAGCCTCTCCCTAAGGCATTCTAGGGAAATGAACCAATAGTTGTTTCACTTCTAACCTCCAGAACTTAAAAAAAAAAATCATTGCTATTTTCTGGAAAATGAAGTCTTGGTGACACTTCTAAAAATCAAGGGGGTACATAAGGTTAAATATATAACCTTTCCTCTGAGAATGAGAACATTATCAGGCAAAGCAAATTATGAGAAAGAAAAAACTGTAAAAGAAGTGAAGGGAAATGTGGTTGTCATGGTGAACCTGGAAGTCACAATGGAAGGAAAGAGTGAAGAGGTAAATTAGGACATCATGAGATTAAACTCAGCAGCAGCAGAAAATTAGATCCAAACCTACTCATCTGCTGCTTGGAAACTGTAGCCAATTCATTTTTTAAAATGGGAATTGCTTTTCTAAGCAAGTCATACAGTTGTAGAGGTTGGTTAGGCTGTGTATTTCATCTATTTGTTAATAATGTAAATTTTATTTTATGTTATTCTACTTAAAAATTTTAAGTAAATATTTAAATCTAAGTTGAAGGCATAGTGTATTTGAGTTATAATTTATATTGTTAATAATAGCAAAACTAGACCATGGTTGGAGAAGTTAACAAAGCACAGTGCACTCTGCCACTTTCAGGTCCAAAGTGTGTGTTTGCATGAGATGGCCCCAACATCAAGACAGAGTTTGGCAGTTATACATAATGTGCTGGTATATAAGTGTCAGGATAGACAGGTCTATAAATAATATGAAAAGAATAAAAAATAAAAATAAAAAATAAAGTTTACCGAAAGCTAACAAGTCTCTAGGAAATGAGATGTTAGGAAGTCTAAGAACCCCGATACGCCTTTCTTTAGTTACTTTGGCTACAAAGGATATTAAAGTCAAAAGGAGGAAATAAAATGAAGGTTCCTATAAGCTTCAAAAATCATCAGTGTCGTTGATTAAATATTCTACTTTATAACCCACAACTGTTGTTTTCTTTTTTACTAATATATAATATACAGAGGTGAACTAAAAATGACCCAGAAACTGCAACCTGTTGGTCTAGAGATAGAGCATGTGATCAAGGATTTCCCAGATCAGAGGCAGAGGGACTTCAGCTGAATTTCTCTGTACTTCATTAAAATGCCCTGGAAATATTGAGGAGCACTGTCTTAGAAGTTGATGTAAATGGCACATCAGAATATCCACATACTTTAATATATGTGTTCACTTAGCTAGTACAAGAATTAGGAAGGACCTTGCCTCAAAGGCAATGTATGTGCCTTCAAATTCTTAATTTGCATAAACTGTTTTAGTATAAAATTCTAATATTTAGTTGAGTTATCTACCTGTGGCAAGTACCATACCAAGTACAATCTATTGGATTTACTTCATGTAATTAAATTCCGGGGAACACTTTTTGTTCCCTGGTCAATTAAATTATTCTTAGAGAAAGAACGACTTCCCCTCACTGGGTCTATGCACATGAAACATACTTTGGTTTAAATGACAGAACTTGAAGTATTTAATTAAAATAATTTTTTAAAAAAATCATTGAATGACTCTCTTAAAGTTTGATTGCTCAAAAATTAGTATTAAACAATACAGATAGAAATGTTTAAAAGGTTAAAAATCATTATGCAGATAAAACAGATGATAAAATTAGAGGTTTGCCACAGATATCTTTTTAATAATATTGTGTGAAAATTTCCTCTGTAAACTATAAAACTATTTATTTTCCTTTTTTAGGAGAATTGAGCAGAACAGGGATAGCTATCAGCTCAATAATTTTTTTCTTATGCATATTGAATCATATAGCTATCTTAAATTTAACACTTTCTTATTTTTAAAGAATGTAAATTAATTAGTTCCTCTTAATTAATTACACTCGAAACAGTCTTTTAATAGACAGCTTTCTGATTTCCTAGACAAGAAAATAACCACAGAAAGGACAAACTCTGCTGATATCACAACGCTGGGCCACAGGAATATCAGTTATAAAGTCAGACATATTTTAGTTAAGGATAGGTAGAACCTTGTGAGCTCATCCACTGATAGTTATTTTAAGAGTCTACATTTAGCTGTCAACATAATAGATTCTGGTACAAGTTCTTCCACTTACTTAGATAAATGGAAGTTTGTGTACTTCTGGCTAGGAAAGCAGAAATAGAGTGAAGAAAGATCTTTCTTGCTAACATTCCAGAATTAACTTCCAAAGTGCTTTGCCAAGGACTCTAATTAAAGTTGAAACCCAGCAGCTCACACAGATCCACTCAGGTTTACAGATCCCTGTCAATACATATCAGTCTAGGTCAGCTCAGGAAAATAAATCCCATACCAATTAGTTCAATAGGTGAAATAAATGAAACTACTAAGTAAAAATCCTCTAAGAGAACAATATCTAAAGGAAAAAGAAGAGCTGAAATAATTCAAGATTAACAATAGTAGTTGCTCCCTTCCCAGAGATGGAAGGACAGGAGGAAAGGATACTAATAGAGCCTTAAAATCTCAGGTCACTTGCAAAGTGTTGAAACAACAGGTGGGGCTTCCAACTGGAGCTGTGTCAATGGAAGGAAGGTCTGTTGATGGAGGATTCAAACCACCATGAAAATGTAGACAATGGTGAGACTCAGTCCAAAACAGTCTCCTGCCAGTTTCTCTCATTTATCAAATCTAATGTAAACAAATATACAAATATACAAGTAAATGTAGTTTTCAAGGATTTGGGAAGTAGAGAAAAGGATGTGAGCCAACAGGCACATGTAACAGTAGACTAGTATGTACAATCGAAAGAAGCATGGGCCATTGTATAGTAAGAATTTACTACCTGGAATTTAAGTTATATGGGCAGGAATTCTTTAAAGTGTTTTGAGTAATGTACCCATTTTCCTTAGTTGAAGTATATTTCAAATGTCATATAAGCAAATAAACTATTTTATGCTCAATCCCAGAGTCACTCCATTTTGGGGAGATAGCCATTTAGCAAATTAGCTATAATTTAGAAACTTAATAGCTCATCAGTATATGACTGGTGATTCTAAGATAGGAAACCAAGAAATTATCACCTCTACTTCATCTTCAAGCACCTTCCTACAAACAAACAAACAAACAAACAAACAAACTATGCCAGTGTAAGAGGGAGAAAGAGGTAGAATAAAATAATACTGCAGAATAAAATTATGCTGTGATGAGTTACTAAAACAGAAGAATATCCAAAGCTCAAAATCTGGAACCAAAGCAGGACCATGATATAGGGGCATGGGGAATTTAGAAAGGAATGGGCTGACAGAAGCAGGACAATTTAAATTAAATTGAAAGACCACATCTGAAGTTGTGTTAATAGTTTTGATTAGAGAAGAGGCAAACTCTTTTCTCACATTGGAAAGAGGTAAAGTGAAGTGAAAGGAGGCTCCGCCCTCTACTGTTTATTGTTTGTTTTCTCTCTCTGTAACTAAGAACATGCCTGAGGATAGATGCACTTCCTTCTCCACCCTATTTATACAATATTTTTAGTACATTCTAGTATATCAACACTTATTCCTATGTCTTCTGTGCCAATGAAATTGTCCTTCCTTCTTCAAAGAGAAACATAGAAACTAACACGTATTTTTTTGCACACAAAAATCTTCACTTTTTTATTCTTTCAGCCAAGAAAGAAACCTCCTTCTAGGAAACCTGTGAAATAATAATGGAGTCTTCACCCATTAGGGAAAGGTAGTGCTTTATCAGTGTTACTCTCTGTATATCTATGTTGACTCTACCATAATCCAATTCTTACTCCAATGATTAGTTAATTGTTCTATTTGAACCCAGTGGCATTTAAATTATATCATGTGGTATTGATAGTTGGAAAAAAGTTGAATTTGGAGAAAGAACTGGAATGGTGTAATCTTATAGCTAATTTTGGATAGAAGAAAGAGGAAATGATGTTTCAAGCTATTCCAGGTTAAAATTTCTTTTTTAGAAAAAGAATAACATAATGGCAACCTCAGACCAGAATAGATGCAAAAAATGAAGGCTTTAAATAGGCTGACAAGATGTATCATTTTAAATGGGACAGCCAACAATGATAATGTCCAGTTTCAAGTGGCACGTATGGTCAGCCTACTGACACCTTGAATTCCAGGGAGAAACTAATAATATTAATATAAAATAATTAAATTAATAAAATAATAAATTAAAATAAATAATATAAAATGATGCTAAGAGTAAATAAAATAAATTAATTAACATAAATTCATTGACCAAAAAATGAGGCAATCTAACACTTATTCACATGAATTTTCCCATTACTTCATTACCCAATTAAATCAAATGTGAAAATAAAATATGAAGACATGTTCTAAGAGAGTGTTTTTAAAAAGTTTCAGGACATGGTCCACAGCAGAAAATACACTTTATCTTATGAGAGAGTACTTGCACTTATACATACACACACAAATACATGGTGATGGAAAAAGAACTCACACTAAGTGGTGAACACACAATGCAACACATAGACGATGCACTGTAGAATTGTACACCTGAAACCTGTGAAATTCTTGCTAATCACTGTCAGCCCAATAATTCTTACAGTAAAACAATTTATTTTTATAATGAAAAGAATAAACAGAAATTTTTAAGACTTAAAAGCATTGAGTTTAGTTTGGAATCTGAATGTTTATCTAAGTAAAAACAGGGGCAATGCATTGAAAGTTCTACCATTAATGTGAATTTTTTTCTCTTGTCATTGCTCGTGAGCTTAAAACCTCACCCTTTCCACACGCTGGAAGTCTCACTGTTTACCTTAACTTGTTTTTACTTAGTATGCTGCTTGTCCTTTGTAGTTTAAAATAAAGCAGTGAAAATGTTAAATAAACAAAAACAAACTTGTTGCAAAGCAATACAACCCTTTTTAGGTAAAATTTTACTTTCACCATATTTTATCTATTTTATTTTATTCGCTTGACATTACTGTTCTGAATCATTAAATTGGTATCATGTCTACTTACAGATTACAACCAACAGTTTGAAAATAATTTATGTAAGGTATACAACACTTAACTAGTTTGTGTAAAAATTTTCCATTCTTTTTAATTGATCTTAAATAAATGAAGCCTGTATCTTTGTTTATGCCATTGCACCAAATCAGAGTAAGAGAGATGAAAAATTTGCAAGTTATCTAGTGTTAGTTCATACACACACACACACACACACACACACACACATGCACACACACTGTCTGGAAAGTATCCAGTTATGTACATATATATGTGTGTGTATATAAAAGAAAATTTAAGAGTTTAATTTTTATGACATGGTTCTTTTCTTAAATCTAAATTCACAAATGAATTCAGGTCACAGAGAACACTGGAGTCATTACAATTTTTGGTGGAATCTTCAGTCAAATAAAGGAAGAAAGAAAGGAAGTCAAAATTTCTTCCTTCTGCTTACTGTGTAATGTGTCATTTCTTGTTAAGGAGAGTGTGCCCATCTACTCAGGAAATCGTCCTCTTCACAGGGGCATTTGAAGGCAGAATAAGGTCACGTGAAAAGGAAGCAAACAAGCAAATTGTTTTATTTTTAAAAAAATTGATTTGGGTAGATGAGTACTTGCCAAAAGTTTTACCACAGCACACCAAGATAGGAGCCCAGCTGGAGATTTGGGACAGAACGATCATCTAAGAATTGAAAGTATCATTACGTCACATGGACTTGGGGATCCTAAATTTAATTTCATAAAGCAATGGAGGTTTGAAAATGTAGTGCTCTAGGTCTTGGTAAAGAGCTAACGTTAAGGACAATCCTCAAAGCTATCAAGCACAACTTCCAAAGCCAATACAGTAGTCCCCTTACCCGTGGTTTCACTTCTCACGGTTTCAGTTACCCAAAACCAACCATGGTCTGGAAATACTAAATAAAAAATTCTAGACGTAAACAGTTTATAAGTTTAAATTGCATGGTTTTCTGAGTAGTGTGAAGAACTCTCCAATCGTCCACGGTCCATGTCCACCCCACTCGAAAATGTACTGTACCCACACAGTACCTGCTGCCACCTGTTAAAGCGGGTTAGTCATCTTGGTTATCATATCAACTGTCATATTATCGCAGTGCTTGTGTGGAGGTAACCCTTATTTATCTTAGTGTGTCTAATTTATAAATTAAATTTTATCTTAGGTGTGTATATATAGAAAAAAAACATAGTATATACAGTATATGAGGTTGGGTACTATTTGTGGTTACAGGCTTCAACTGGGACTCTGGAACATGACTCCTAGGGATAAGGCGGGGCTGCTGTACTATCTTATAATGACTTTTTTAAATCTTAGTTACAATATTATCCTAAATTAGTTAACATTACAAATATTAGATATAAGGCTAACTACTACAATTTGTTTATAATAGGGCAGCTTCAATTAAGATACACATACAGCTAACACATGTGTACACGTGCACATGTTTGTGTTTATATAATACAGAGTGTGCCAAAAACATCTACAGGGAGTTCCCTGGTGGTGTAGTGGCTTAAGGCTTTGGCACTGGCGCTATCAGTGCTGCGGCCTGGGTTCGATTCCTGGCCAAGGAAGTACCCACATAAAAAAAATCTGTACACATTTTTAAAAAGGAAAAAACTGTATTAAAATTCTAATACTCATTCTAATACTCTAATACTCAAGATGAATACTTCTTCCTTCAATACCTGGACATTTAAACCTCTTACGCCCCTTCACCTTTTCCTCCATTTTTAAATTTTTAAATTACATTTGACATTCCATTTTATTTTATAGTAATTTAAGGTGAATGGCATCATGGCTAGACAGTTACATGACTTAAGAAGTGATCCCCCTGACTAGTCTAGTACCCACCTGCCACTATACATAGTTACTGACTTATCCTTCACTATATTCCCTTTAATTTACATGATGACTTTGGAACTATCAGTTTGTACTTCTGAATCCTTTTACTTTTTTTCTCTTTCCCCAACCCCTCCCATCTACCACCCCAACAAATCTAGCACGTATCTGACACCACACTTAATTATTACAATGGTATTGACTAGATTCCTTATGCTGTACTCTACAACACCATAACTACTTTGTAACGAGCAATTTGCACTTCTTTTTCTCTTCTCCTTTTCTCACCCAGACCCTTAACCTCTCTTCCATCTGGCAACCATCGAAATGATCTCTATGTCTATGAGTTTGCTTCTGTTTTATTTATTTTGTTCTTTAGGTTCCAAAAATAAGCCTGCCGCCCTATTCTCCTAGAAGGACATTCTATCCTCCCCTCAGACTCCCCACCTCAGGAGTCACCCTGAACCAAACACACTCATTTTAAAAGTGGGACTAGAAGTGGAAAGAGCTCTAAAGAAACTGTAGTGACGGGCTCGCTCAGGGTTCCTCACTTTGTGGATGTTTCTGGTTTCCCGGATGGTTGAAGACGGGATCCCTACCAGGTAGTACAGGAACAGATAAAGCAACCACAACCCATGCAGGCAGGTGTGACTAACATTTAAGTCTACTGAGCTGAGCCCAGACAAGTTTCAATAAGGCTATTCAGAAATGAGGAAACATTCCACAGCACGAATTCCGTTATCTGAATCACAAGGCTTCCTGAGGCAACTGAGCTCTGATGGGGCAGACTCTTGACTTTATTGCCAGGCCTGCACCACAGACCATTGATGAGTCACAACAGGTTGTGACACAGCCCCTGCCCCCACCAGCCCAGCAGAACCCTGCACATTGCTAGGGATTCTAGGTCCCTCTGCCCTACCCTGCCATATCATTCTCCAATACACCTTTCATCATAGCATGTATTTATTTACCTTAATGAGATATTCTGTTTGGCCATTTATAACCCAGGTAGTACCTGGGTCCCTCTTTACTGTTTGGAGGGCTTGACTTGGATCATTCCACATCCAATACCTTGAAAGTCTGAAATACTGTCAGAAATGTTTGCTTGTACCCAGACATTTATACTCAGGATCATATATGTTCTTGGAAAATTATAAGACATTAAGGGGAGACATTAAAGATACATCTCCACCTGTCCTACCAGTCTCAATGTGGCTTTTTAAAATAGTCTTATTTATATAACTCAGTTCAGCTAGACTTCAGATGGCTCTCCAGGTTCATTGTTCTGTGATTTAGTTGTAATTTTAACTTATACGGAAGGAAACAGGCACAGTGTTTACCAACTTTGCCATCTTTGTGCACAGGATATTTTCACCCCCAAAATGGCAAGCACATAAATCAGGATTTCTTTTTAGAATAGTTAAGTATAATTGCCATCATACTAATAGATTTAGTTAAGTGATTCCAAAAGTATTGGCAGCTTACATACGCATAGAGGATCACAGAGTGGGATTTTCTAGCTGTTTGAATTTTATCATTCCTCAAACCCACCCATTCTGTTAGATGAGGGGACATTGGCCTTTTTAGAGGCAAGACCAGAAGGCTATTGTTCTACAACTGAAACCATAGTGTTTGCATCTCTCCCATTTTACTGTCTGAAAATCACTGAAAGTAATGCTGTACTTAATTCAGATAAGAAAAGAATAACCTGACAGACAAGAGACATCATGAACACTTCTTGAGGCAATTAATATAAAACATTTTTTTATTTTGAAACAATTAAAACCTTTTTTCCACACATAGTAATCCACAAATGTTGTTTCTTTTCATGATATTTTTCTTTTATTAAAATGAATATGTTTTTTCTCAAATTGAATAATTTGTTCTTGTACAAATTCAGCTGAGACATGAATCAACATGTTGTAGGAGGGAGAAATTTCCATAAGATTGCCCTTGGATCATTGTTGATCTATGAAAATGCCTTTCTTTTTACTCCCCCATTTTTCACTTCAAACTTTCACTACAAACAATAACTAAGTCTTAAATGTTAAAATCTAATGGAAAGACCAATGTATAATGAAGTAAAAAAAAATGAATCAACAGTGAGAACTATATTGATAGCTTTATAATCAAGTCCAGAACACATTGATTTTCATGCTAGTTAGAGTTCTACTCCTGCACCAAACGGGAATGTATATCTGGGGCTATCTGGCTACTGAGATGGACATAAAAACTGGGCATTACTGAGACACAATGAAAAATTAAGGTTCTTTTTCTGGTTTTGTTTTTGTTTGATTGTTTTTGTTTTGTTTTCCTTTGTTTTTCCCTAACTGATGGTCAAAGAAAGTCAATGACTGTTAAACAATTGTAAACACAAGAACCACACATTACCTGCCGTGTGTCCTCTGTGAATACAGCTAGTTCTTAATACAGTTCATTCTATTTCTGTGAGATATACACATGTATCTGTGTGTGTGTGTGTGTGTGTGTGTGTGTGTGTGTCATCTTGAGGTGAAAGAGATTTGAGAATCCATCTTATTCACCTGCTGTCTGCCAGTAAATAGACATTTTTTTTCTATTAGGGTGCATAGTCTATTCCCTTCCAGGAAATACTATAATTATATTTCTGCCATAAAGGCAGGCAGTTAAGGACTCCATAAATGTACCTTATGTAAACAATGTAGATGTCTTCCACATTCATTTAAAATTTCTCTATGGAAATGGAAAACAAGTCATGAACACTACCTAATAAACCCTCTTTCTCTATGGGGAAACTAATCAATTCACACTGGAGTTTCTTTTTTTCTAGCCTAAAAGACCCCAATGATATTAAATTTCTGTCACATGTTCCCATTTCAGCTTTAACCATTTTTCTTGACACTTTCAAATACACTAACTTTTTTCTTAATCTAAGGGGCAAAATTTATACTTTCCCCCTATTTAGTTCAATGCTCTTTTCTTCCTATTAGAAAGTTAAGACAGGTGCATACTAATAGATTCTGTGATCCTCAGGTTAAATATCATGTGTTAAATGCTTCAACTAAGTATCTGACTTATTTTTGACAGGGTCAGGAAAGCTAACATTAGGGAGGGAGAGCCTACACCATTGATTCTCTTCTCGCCTTCCCATTTTATATTATTAATTTAAAAATAATTATTATATTCAAAAAACATCCAGGACATTAATCTTTTAGCTAGCATATTTTTGCTATGAATGGCATGCTATTTGTTGACATGGTAAATGTATGTAAGTCATGCCTATCAACTTCAAAGCATGCTATATAAAATAATATTTCTCAATGCCTGAAAAGCAGAGGATTCAAATTTCATGTGATGTGTTTTTGCAATGTTTCAAAATGGCAGTATTTGTGGAAAACAAATTATGTATAATAACACATTAAATTCATAAGTATTAGTGTTTTTCTCTGTTAAAAGAGTTAGGTACAAAGTTGTCCTACTATATAAATGAGTAACAAATTAGACATTGCTTTTTAAAGATAGTATATTTCAAATGATTTATAAACTTGGTCTCTATAAAGCCAGATTACTTTGGTCACACTGTACTATGGGATATATCACTAGGAATAAATTTAAAATTTTAGTAAGTGCACTGAGAAATTGATTTACCACTTAATGTAGTCTCTGTATGTTATAGCAATAAAACATTATTCAAAACCTGACAGTGACTCTGGTGCTTGCCTCAGAAGAGGGAATTGTCAGTAAAATAGTTATTTAAGTTTATTAAGAATTAATTTAGGTTGAAATACTCTGGAGAGAATTAAAGGTAGATTAGAAGTCATTATTTATCAATTATGAGATGGAAAATTTGTATAAATACAATGTTCATCTAGAGACCTTTTTATTTTTTTCTTCATCTTTATATTTACATCCATTTTGATTCTCCCATAAGCTCTTTTGTGATTATTGATTATGAATTACTCCATTTTGCAGAAAGTTTCATTGAATACTGACTTTTTGAAAGAATCTCAATTCAAGTTCAGACCAAGGTAACATTTCATAATCTCATGACATTCGGAACTTATTTTTGAAGTGGGGAGGGAATGTGAAGTTACCCTCCAAATTTATTTAGCATAACTTATTATGTTAAAGTAACTTCTATTTTTGCCTCTGAAGTTTTTTGTTTTTTGTTTTTTAGTGAATATGCAGATAATTTCTTTTAACTTTATTTGTTTTAATTTTAGCTGTATTTCATTTAAGGTGCTTAGTTTCCATAAAGGAAAGATAGAGAATGTTCTTTGAGAAAAATATGAGGTTGTCTTAAACTGGATAACTTGAAAGAGACTGATACGTAGATTCTGTTAAAGTTGTCAAAGGGGTACCACCAAGAGAAGGTGAGTGATGCGACCAGTGTAAGGCAAGGATAAAAAGTTAAGAAAGTGTAGTTCTCAGCTGGAGACTTGCCTCATCCTCATTCTAATAAGGAGGCTCTGCAACTAACTTCAGAGTTAGTTCTCTCCTTGAGCCAAAGAGGGTCAGTCTGTTGTATTCTCAAGTTAATCATTGAATCACTGGCTGTGAACTATGTTATGTGAGGCTATTTCTTTGAAATAGAACCTATGAGTCATTCAAAACCTATACCACCAGAATCTGGTATATGTGTGTACCACCAATGTAAAGGGGGCCTAAATGGGTCACCAAGAGAATTCATTACAGAAAATTACAAAAAGAATTAACAAATAGATTTAGACAGATAAACAGATTTATATCAAATAAAAAATCTGATGCCTACCCTTCAATTACAATGGGTAGATACATTTTTGTCTAACTACTTTATTGATTTAAATTTATTTGAATAGAAATGCTTATAGACTAGCCATAATCCCAAAAATATAAAAATGACACAAAATATAAGTGGACCAAACAGGTCAAATAAAGCAAGAGATTATCAAACTGCATAAAAAGTAACACCTAATTATATGCTGTTCATAAGAAATGTGCTCTAAATAGGATTAAAAGTTAAAAAATAGGATATACTATGCAAAACAAACACCATTTACAGAAAGCTAATGTGTCTGTATCAATATCAGGTAATATATAATAAGACAATGAGTATTAACCAAAGATAAAGAGTAGTGCATCATAATAATAAAATAGTAAATTTATTTGAAAAACATAACGAGACCAATGTGGATGAAACTAATAATTTATATTCATTATATTCAAATGAATGATGTCAAAACTGATAAATTTACAAATGTATTTAACAGTTTTAACATCCGTTTCTCAGATATAACAGATTTAGAATAGTTTTAATATCCATTTCTCAGATATAATAGATTTAAACAATGACATAAAACAATATAGCCTAACAGAAATTTATAAACTGTTATACTCAAAAAAGAATAAAATACACACTTTTCAAATCATACATAGATTATTCAATAAAATAGACCATATGCTGATTTTTAAAAGTCTCAATATAACTCAAAGATTTGAAATTATGTGGAGTATATTCTCCGATTAAAGAATTTAATTTAGAATCAACCTTTTTAAATCTGAAAAAATTCTCATTTGCAAATTATGCAACCTTCCTTTAAACAATTCATTAAAGAGAAAAATTGCAAGAACACTTAGAAAATACTTCAAACTGAATAAGATTTTAAAATGTCATATTAAAATATGTGTTGTACATATTTCTTCTATGTGGTTAGAAGAAATGTTAATACTCTGAGCGCTTATATTAGAAAAGAAGAACAATATAAAATATTTTATTGAATAGTGACTGTAAAATCTAAAAAAACAAATTATAGCTAAAGTAAGTAAAAAAAATAATAAAAATAAGATCATTAATAAATTAAATTGAAAAGCAATGCATAGAGAAAACATGACAAACCAAAAATTTGATTTTTACAAAGGTAAATAAAAAGAACAAATCACTTGATAATCTAATAGGGAACCTATTGGACACAAACTGAAGATAACTGTAATAGAATAGGATACAATATTGTAGACCCTTTATTTAGTGTAGATATTGCTAAATCAAGGATAGGTAAACCAAGGCCTATAGAGCCATCCTGCCTGTATCCTCAGAATATAATTTTGTGAATATGTCTTATTGATAAACAAACAGACTCATTTGTTAATGTATTGTCTATGAATAAATTTCACATTACAAAAGAGTTGTAGTTGTGTCAGAGATTGTATGGGCTATGAAACCTAAAATAGTACCATTTGGCCCTTTATAGAGAAAAAGTTGGTTGACCTCAGTCATAAATATTATAAACATAATAAGAGAATATTATTAATGACTGTTTTCAGTAAATTTGACAACCTATATGAAATTCTTTGAAAAACAGATATCAGCAATATATAGTTGACCCTTGAACAACATGGGTTTGAACTATGCAGATTCACTTATACGCAATTTTTTAAAGTAAATACCAGTATTCTTTTTTTTTTGTTTTGTTTTGTTTTGTTTTGTTTTTTTGCTTTTTGGTATGTGGGCAGCTCCCCGACTGGGAATCGAAAGTATTCTTTTTGACCCAAGGTTGGGGATAAATGGATGCAGACAACCAACTGTACGCATTGCTCTACACCATTTTTTGTGGGTATCTGCTGATTTGGGTATCCCTAGGGGTACCAATCCCACACAGATACCAGAAAACACTTAAGTTTTAGGGGAGCCAAAAGTCATTCATAGATTTTTGACTGCACAGAGGGTTCATGCTCTTAACCTTCACATTCTTTAGGGTCAACATTATTGAAGGAATAGAAAATCAGAGCAATCCTGTGTCTGAAAAATTGAATTTGTAATTTAAAGTCTCCCCATAAAGAAAAACCCCCATTTTCTTTACTAGTAAATTATATAAAATATTTCAAGGAGAAAAAAATAACAATTTTACACATGATACTTTTAGAATAGTAGAAGAGGAAATACATACTGACTCATTTTCTAAGTTCATCATCATACACCTAATTCCAAGTCCACCCAGGATGTTGAAAATTTCAGATGACTATCATTGTTAAACATAGATGCAATAGTTCTTTCCAGAACACTACTAAATCAAATCCATCAACACATAGAATAATTTATCCTAGGAATGCAATCTTGGTTTAAACATAAAAAATAAATTAATGTAATTCTCCACAGTATTTTAATAAAGAAAAAATATCATATAATCATCTCAAGAGATGAAGATAAAGCTTTTGACAATATCATACATTTAATCATGAACATTTTCAGAAGAATATAAATGACTGGATAAAGGGAAGCTCTACAGCTAGGATCATGCTTAATAGCAGAAAATTGTTTACCTTCTCCCTCAGTTCAGGGTAAAAAGGAATGTATCAGGAAGCCAGTGCTTGGAAATCAAGACGTATAATGCAGTTGTTCACAAGTGATGATGGTTTACATAAAAGAAATCCTAAGAAATATGCCCTCCATATTTAGAACCAGTAAGGGAGTTTAGCACTATCTTCCATTGTATTATCTCTATCTCAGATTAGATGTATACATCTTAGGTTAATATATAAAAGTATCATTTTACTTATATAGTAGGATAAATATTTAGAAAATACAATATAAAAATACAAGTTTAAACCAATTTTAAAAGCATAAACTATGTAGGGATAAATTCTATACCATTGCAAATTTACCTTTGAAGCAAATACGTATAGCCAGGTCTGGGTTTGGGGACCGAAACTGTAACTAAGATTTCCACTAATTAATTTTCATGCAGAATACAATGTTTATTAAAACTACATCAAAAATGTGCTAATTGGGAGTTTGTACATTAATTGCTAAAATTTCACAGTAACCACAGCAACTCTCTATAAACTTAAACCAAAGATTGATTTTATTTTTAAGAGGAAGAGTATTTTTTCCAATGATTGTAAAGAACAATAATAATACAAATGACTATTTTTCTATTATTGTTTTCTTAATAGTTTATAGTAGTTTTTCTAACTGTGTTCCTGGAACAGCAGCTCCAGTATTATTTGGGAGCTTTTCCAAATGCAGCTTCCTGGACCCTACGTCAGGTGATCACATGTGTTTGAGAACCTCGGCTCCTCAGATAAGGTACCCTTGTATTGTTGCCTGCAGGTGGATTGGCAGCTCCTACAGCTCTATCCCTGGCATTCGACTACTACTCATCAAATCTGCTTCCCCTGCTGCCCTTCTGTTTGCACTTAGTGGAGTAGTACCACTATTCCTATTCCTTATTTTATGTATACGTATAATATGTAGATCACTCCTACCAACGACAGTATATATAATATAATGGGATATTTACTATATGCTATATTATATATACATACATGTAAATTATATGCGTAATCTTGAAATAATACTTTTCCACTCTTTCCCACATCTTGTCAACAAGCTCTGTTGCCTCTAATTTTACAATAGTCCCAGAATTTGACAAATTCCCATCTATCCCACTGCTACCCCCACATCCTAGCCTGAAAAGTATTACCTTTACTTTCATTAGTCTCCCCACCTCTGTCCTGGATCCTTCCAGATAATTCTTGAAAAAACCAAACACAGTGATTCTGTCAAATTATTAATCAGATCATGTGAAACCTCTACTCAAATCTTTCCAAAGTCTTAACATACCACCTAGAGGAAATGCCAACATTTTTATTTTAACCTGTGTGGTCCTCCATCATCTGGATTCCTGTTCATTTTTCAACCTCATGTACCATGTCTTTCTTTTTGATTTACTTCAATCACAGTAGTAGCCTACCTTCTGAGTTTAGACTTTTTGTATTGCACTTTGTATTTCTGTGAACTTCAACCCTGTCATGAGAAACACAGGTGGTTCAGTTTTGAATATCATTCCCGCCAAACTACTCTCCCTCACTTCTTACTGGTTTTTATTCAAAAGTCACCTTATCTATGAGGTTTTCCCATCCCCCCATAACTAAAATTTCAAATTCCTTCACATAACATTTTAAAATCTTTCTCTTCTTTTATTTTGTCTTCTAATGGTTTTCCTGTCATACTTATCACTGTCTAATATGTCATAAACTTTATTTATTGTGTTTATTTTTTATTGCCTGTCTCTTTCCCTTGAAAGTAATAATCTTGAATGCAGGTTTTTTTTTTCTTCTGTTCACTACAAGCCTAGGACTGGCAGATGCAGAATTAGTGTTTAGTAAATATTTGTTGAAAGAAAAAGTACTGAGACCTGAGTTTATTACATCATCTGCTCAATTTCACAAAGTTAATTAGTAGGTTATTTTATTCTTAGTATTATTCTTCAAATAAATGGGCAGCAATAGCTAACATAAAATTGCCTGATGTTAATCAGGCACCACTCTAAGTTCTTAGTATGTATACTTCAGTTTTTAATTCAAAGTAACTTAATGTGGGAGCTACTATAATTACTATATCTGTTTTAAAAACAAGGACACTGATATGAAGAGTTTATACATTCCCCAAGGTAAAGAAACAAAGAATTAATTCTGGAGCCCAGAATTCATCACAGGTAATTAGACTTGAGAGTCCATTTACTTAACTGTGTTATTTATGTATTGTTGTATAACAATACAATTTATGTATTGTTGTAAAGCACCCCAAAATAGAGCAATTTCTCTGCATCAGGAATCCAGGCACCAGTTAGGTGTGCCTGTGATTCAGTATCTCTCATGAGGCTACAATCAAGGTCTTGGTCGAGGTTCTAATTATCTCAGGACTCCAAGGGGGACAAGGACCCACTGTCAAGGTCAATCATTTGGCTGTTGGCTATTCTCAGATTGTCACTGGCAGTTGGCCAGAAACACTAGTTCCTTGGCACATGAGCCTTTCTATAGGATTATTCATAGCATGCTGTCCTGCTTGTCCCAGAATGAGGGCTCCAAAGAGAAAGAAAGTGAGAGAGTCCACTGGAGGGAGGCACAATGCTTTTCTAGTTAATCTCAGAAGAGACATCACTTTTGCTATGTATTATTATTAGGAGTGAGTAATTTGGTCTAGCTCATACTTTAGCGAATGGGATTCTACAAGGACATGAATACCAAGATGTGAGGATTATTTTGAGACCATTTAGAGACTTTCTACTGTGGTAATTATGCTGGATCGAAAGGTGAATTATTGAATGAATGAATGAGTGAATGAATAAACAAGTAGAAAAATGTTGCAAGACCAATGGGAAAATGTCACATATACTAGAAATATTCCTAAAATAGTGTTTAAAACTTAGTCATGAGTGCCTATGAATCTTGGGTCCTGAATTCCATACTGGAGTTGTAGGATATGTGTTCTGTTGATCTGCACCAAAAATAAAGCTCATTACCTTATTGACCATTTACCTTTTATTGCCTATAGAAATATAAACATTGCCTTGTAAATATAGTTTAGGTGTCAATGGTCATTATATATAATTGGTTAAAATCAACCAACTATAAAAATATTTATTTATGGAATTCTTTGGCAACAGTGTCTAAGCAGACTACTTGTTATCCTAAATGTTTTCTTTTATTGGCCCTAAATTTACTTGCCATTAATTTGATTGAATAACATCTTGTTTTCAAATGATGAGGCAGTAATATTTTTAAATTATATGCAAGTGAGTTTCTAGGTAAGAACAGCAATGAATCTTGTTCTGAGAAGAGTTAATCTCAGTGGAGGAATATTTTTACTGTTATTCTCAGGCAATACTTTCCACATTCAGGCTTCAAAAATCTATTTAGCCACCAAGCAGTGAGGGACATTTTGATCATTTTCCCCTGTGTTTTGCTCTTAGATGCTTGGATAACTTAAATCCAATGATGATTATTGAAGGAGTTTAAAATCTCTCCATTATTAATAAAGGCCTGTTTCTAAAGTTTAGCTGTACTGCTAATATAAAAGATAAAAGAATAGGAGAAGTTTGTAGTGTGTACATGCCATAGACTGAAGGCTTATATCTCTCCAAAATTCATATTTTGAAAATTAATCCCCAATGTATTTGTAGGTGGAGTCCTTGTAGGTGATTAGGTCATAAGAGTGGAACCTGCATGAATGGGATTATTGCTTTTATTTTTTTATTTTTTATTATTATTATTTTTTTATGTGGGTAGTTCCATGGCTGAGAATCGAACCCAGGCCGCAGCCTTGACAGCACCAAAGCCTAAGCCACTACACCACCAGGGAGCTCCCAATTATTGCTTTTGTAAAAGAGACCATGGAGAGTTCCCACTCCCTTTCCACAATGTGAGGAAACAGCAAAATGGCCATCTATGAACCAGGAAGCAGGCTCTCACCAGATATCAAGTCTGCCAGTTCCATGATCTTTAATCCACCCAGTCTATAGTATTCTGATATACTCATATAGCAGCTGAATGGACTAAGACAATGTGTCATTAAGTAAATATAAAGACTTCTAAAAATATATTAATAATTTAGCCTCACTCTTAAACATAAATTAGCATAAATCAAAGTCGATAGTAACAAAATAAAAGAAAAAAACATGGATTCTATTGTAATTCATTTTTCTGAGACCATGGTAAAGACTGGAAGTATGTAGAAAACTCTTAGTAGTGTGAGCCCGAAAATTAAGGTGACTATAAAATAGATCAAAATTAGCCCAGCTTTGCACAGATACATTGTTTGCATATAACAAAAAATGTGAAGAATTTGTATGTGTGATGGAAAGACTGAGCTACAGGCTAAAATCAAGCCCAATGGAAGGCACTTTGAAGCTACAAAGTAGATGGAAATGTGTTTCTTTTTTAGTCCCTGGTGGTAGTTTAACTACAAAAGAAAGATTAATTGATTTGCTTCAAACATTGCTTTTAAAAAATGTAATGCCATAGGATGATGGAATTGTACAGAAAAAGATATATTGGATCATAAGATCTAAGTATTGGATACTTGTACTGTGGTTCGAGTGTAAATGCAGTAAATTTTTTTCTCAGATATGTCAAATGAAAGAAACAGTATGATTTCTTTTTGACTTATAAAACAAAGTTGAAACAAATATATAGAAAAAATTACAAAAAAATATGCATCCTACTTGGAGGCAGATAATAACAAATAACTCATAAAAAGAAGGAAGTCGGTCACACACTGGAGATTTTAATAACAAATTATTAAGTTCAGTTTTAAAAGGAGAGAGTTTTGGGTAGAAATTCAAAGTTATTTCCTGAAAAGTAGAAGTTTGTACTGTGATTAGAAAATTCCAATGAATTTGGTATTAAAAAAAGATCTGAGGTAAAAATGAAATTAGTAACTAATGTATATTTGTGTAATTTCCCTTTCTTTCAACCCCTATAAAACAAGAAGGCTGGTTCTGTGGCTCTTTCCCTCAGATACTATAGTAGATTTTAAATGGAAACAGTGGGAGGTACAAAAGATATTTTGTAAACTCTTGGGCATATTAAGACCATGTGATATGCCCCAAAGCACAACAGCCGGCAGAAGTTTCTAATAATTCAATCAAAGAAAATTTTCTTTATTTGGAAAAGGCAGAGTGGTCTGTCCAGCTTTAGAATGAAGTGTGGTGTGAGGACAGTTGCCATTTTCACTAGCAATGCCCCAGAAACATGGAGATGCAAGGAGTGGTGGGTGATTTATTTACCTAGGAAGGCACATACATTTAGGAACTAGTCTCAGGAAATACACAGAAAATGGATGCACCAGAGGTCAAGTTGGGGCTTGAACTTGAGCAAAGAGGGTCCTAGAGAAAAACCCAATAAACCAAGAGAAATCTGCATTAGTTATTTATATTGCATAACATATTATCTCACATCATTGTATCTTAAAGCAACAAACATTCATTATCTCACAGTTTCTGTGGGTCAGGAAATTAGGCATGGCTTAGTTGAATAATTTTGACGTAAGATGTTTCCAGTATTTAAGACAAGTCAGCTGGGCCTCTGGTCATATCTGCAGGCTTGGCTCAAAAAGATGATTGTGAGAACTTCTAGCTCCCTCTTTTTTTATTATTTTTTATTTTGAAGGGGAGGCGTGGACACTATCAGCCTGTGGAGCTACTTCACATCATGGAAACTGGCTTCCCCCAGAGTGAGTTATTAAAGAGAGAGTGTGTGTGAATCAGAATACCCAAGCTGGTTACCCCTCTTTTTATAACGTAATTTTAAAGTGAAATCTTTCTTTAGAAGTCTTTAGCAGTCAATAATTCCAGTTCATGTTTATAGAGAAAGGGAAATTACCTAAGGATATAAATACTAGGAGTTGGGGATCATCAGGGGATATCTTAGAGGCTACTTACTACAATGTTCTTTTAGCATTTCCAGATACTTTACTGGCAAGGTAACAACCAGGATGAACATTCCCACTTTCACACAGGGATGAAAAAATGTAAAACCACATTATTTAAAGTAAAGAAGACAATGATAATTCTCTTACTATTGTACATCCGGGGCTAGCTTTCACAACATTGCTAAAAAGTCATTGATGTCAATGGTTGTAACAGTGAGGTCTCAAATCATTTCAATGGTTTGGACAGACTTAAGGAAAGCAACAAAGGATGATAAAGCAGCAAGAATCAGGATAAAATGTGAAGCGATGCACATCCTATCCCTAAAGCAAAAAAGGGAGGAAACAGTAAAATGAGAACCAAAGGAGAATGATAGCTGAGGTAGGTAAGGCACTCTGAAAGATTTGTTAACTTAGGTTGAGGAAGGCAACCACGGCCAAAACCAACATCCTTGCCTTCACATTTCTGCTGGTGCCTTCCAGTGGTTAACAGACTAAGTAATAGAGCCAACAGAGGTCAGCTTCTCATGGAAAAGAAAATTCTGACGAGAAGGTTGGAAAAGACAACCATATTGGAAAAGGAATAAGAACCACCCTGGTATATCATTGTGTCACTTAGTTTCTACTTTAATCTGTTTAAATAAGTGGTTCTTTGTGTGTGGGCTGGAAGTAACATTATTTGACTTTATCATCCTCTTTCTTTCTCTCCACTTTGAATGTAGAGTTAAGTATAGTTCTCCAGAGACTACAGAATGTGTCATATCATAACATTTTGAAAGCAGAAGTAGATATGAGAATCTATACCTGTTTTATGAAGCCAGGCATTAAAGTAATTAAAAAATGTGAAACAGTGTCATTTTCTTTACTTATCATGGTTATTGCCAATGAGAAGCATGGATTTTTCAAATACAGTGTCTAGCATAAAATCAAAGATAACCACACACAGGAGACAAAACATGAATGAAAATGAGCATAAACACAAACAACAGAACAGACCTAAATTTACTTCAGATAATAACATTATTACAAGTCGTAGAATTACTGTAAAGATTATATATACAGTAGAATTACTGTAAAGATTATATGTGGATTACTTGTCTGGAAAGTATCCAGCCATGTAATATGAAAAATGAGGCATTTAAAGCTGGATTTCTTTCCAGACAGCCCTCGTATATATATCATTAAATAATTATAATTTTTAAATTGGCCTTTCCTATGTGAAAAATAACTAAATAAAAACAAATTGGAAAAGTTTCAGGATACATGAGGTTGAAGAGAAAGTTGTTGATCCAATAAATCAGTCAGAATGAAATATACATAATCTATCTTGGCGACAGAAAAATATAGAAAATACAGGAGAAGAGTTAAAAGACAGTGAAAAACCTTACATATATAATCAGGAGTTCAAGAAAGAAGGGTAAGATGGGGATGATATGTATCCAAAATGCATTAAGTTACTAATTACAAAACAACAGTAAACCTAAAGCAGAAAAAAAAAATACAGAAAGCAATTGACAACCCAACAACACAGACAGGGATTGTAGAAAGCCACAGGAAAAGAAAAAGATTTCAAGAACCGTGAGAGAAATAAATACTTGTTCCTTTGGAAGGAAAAGCACGTTTCAAAGAACAACACTTAGACTCAGAACTAACTTCTGAAAAGCAAGAGTAGAAGCCAGAAGACAATAACATATTTTCAATGTGTTAAAAGGATGTAGTGTCCAATTTACAATCCCTTACTGTGAAAACTTGCTTCACCAATGAAGGTGGTATACAGACATACTCAGCCCATTGAAAATTGAAATAACTCACCAATACAGAGCCCACACTGGAGGCTGTTTTTAAGCAAAAGTAAAATGATACTAGATGATAGTTTAGAGATTCAGAAAATAGTCAAATATAACAAAATGGTATATATGTGGATTACTTAAAAATGGATATTGTGTTAAACAGCAAGACTAATAGTAATAATAATAATAATAATTTGGGTGGCCCAAATATATATTAAAATTTATTAGAAAAATAGTATTTGGGAGAAAGGATAAATGGGATTACAGTTTCGAATGTCTTTACTTTTTTATCAATTAGGGAAAATATTAATTAATATTTTTGTTTAAGTAGTCAAGAACTTATGTTTTAATTTTAAGGTAACTAAATACAAATAAGAAAATAGTAGAAACCTTCTGCTAATAGAGAAAGAAGTGGATTAAAAAATTAGATCAAGGAAAAGAATATAAAATGCATAGTGAAATGATACATGTAAATTAAAATATTTATAGATTATGGATATCATTTAATAAATTACATGTAGTTATACTGTTGTATTTGGTTTGTTTTTTTATTGTTCTCATTTATTTTATTCCCTGAAAGAATCTAGAACTGTCCATTTTTAGCCAAATAGATAATAATGATTATCAAGGAAAAAGAATTAGAGATTGAGGGCAGAAACTACTTTTAACTTTAATCTACAAGTGTTGTATGAAAACAATTCAACCACTATCAATATAACAAGAATGGTTACATGGCTGCATACTTTCCAGACAGCTCTCATAATATTTATAATTATGCACACTGCACTATGTACCATTATCATAAACAAAAATTTGAAATGTATGCATGTTAGTGTCAAAAATATTGTAAATAAATTTATGAAGGCAAGTTATAAAATAAGAGCTAAATTTGCAGATATAAAAATATGATTAATGTTATTACTAAATAAATAGCCCTATTCAAACAAAAAGGAAAAAGCTAACCAACTTTAACATTTTCAATAATGAAAATTTAAATGGCCAATACAAAATTAAATAATTTAGAAATCAAATGAGATATTGTGTAGTCTGATTGAACTTTAGAGATATTTAGATTGTTTCTTCTTCCGGTAATACTGTTTGCATGAGTCTACCAGACACTCTTAGAAGTTTACTCTGATACACAACTTCCCTGAGTGTCATTTAGGAACTCATACAAGAAACCTTAAAAGTAATTGTACCTTTTGACTTAATAATTTTCTTGTTATTAATTTACCTAAGAAAAAAGAGGTAATGAATATAAGAATTTCTAAATGAAAATATTCATTGAAAATAATATAATTGTGGAACCAGTCTAAATATACAAATAATTTAACTATAGAGAATATATTCAATTTATTCTAATTTATTGATAAAATAGTTTTATTTAAGCATCATATATTTTTAAAAAGTAAGTAATAACTGCTGGAAATTCAAATGTATTATCAATTAAATGGGTAGAACACAAAAATGAAAAGGTCAATTTTGTAACAAATTTGTATATAAATATTTTAATATAAATTCTCAAAGGTATATACAAATGTACCTCATTCTTTAAGTGTCAGATTTATTACTGATTTTGTCTTTATTTTGCTTGCATTTTTCACATTTTTATCATGGAAAACAAATAATAGGTTATATAAAGAATCTTCTTTGGCAAATATCATGATACAACTTTGTTAGAACAAAGGGTGCTTGGCTCGCTAAGTCAATGGGCATTGGAAATAACTTCTGCCGGCATGTAAGTGTGCATTTGTGTATCGTTTTCTAACTCTGTGCTCAGGAATGTCATATTGGTTACTCTAAATTGACCGTGGTGATTTTTTACCCTGTGGAAATCTAAAAATACTATGAATATGACTTTTTATTACAGAAATCTAGTTGTTAAAATATTTACCTCCACACCAAGTGCTAAAACTAAAAAAGAGATATTTCAGACAATATGTTTAGTAAACAATTCACACTCTTCTGAAAGAGGTAGATGACTGGATATTAATTTCTTCAAAAATAATAACATTCATATTACTAGCAACTAGCAAACATAATCTTTCCACTTATTTTGTTACTCTTGTTATCTTGTCATTTAAGCCAAGTTATTTTCATTTATTCTTGTCATTTTCATTTAATGTTTACCCTCATGTAGTTATGCTAAAGAACCTAGAAAGATTCTCACATTTAGCCATCAGTATTTATGAACTGAAGAGGTCCTAGAGCAATAACGGTACGTTTGGTTGCACATAATAACATCATAAAATGAGAGATATAGAAATATGACACATATTAATAAAACTGCACCTTGCTGGGAGAAACTCAGGCTTTTTAAATCACAGGTACTAATGAGACCCTACCTGCTGAGAGTGAGAGAAGCTGAACATTTTATGTAGATGTATAGATACAACAGGCACTGGACTTTGTACCAATGTTCACCAATCTAACTCATAAAGATTAAAAAGTCATATCGAAAAAATGTATTTAGTACTTGCTGTTTTTAATGTGGTTGAAAGACATTGGTGTAAATTTTTCTGCGTTTTAATAGATCCTCCTAAAAGAGAACCTTAGGTTTTTGAATTGTAAATGATTAGTCCTATAATCTATTATTACTCAAAGTGTAATCCGTAGATGAGTAATAATCAGCATTACCGAGGAGCTTGTTAGAAAAGTGGCATCTTAGGCTCCACTCTAAATCTGCAGAAACAAAATCTGCATTTTAACGAAATTCCCATGTGATAGGCATAGGAAGTATGAGAAATTGCATTCTAATCCATTCTCATTGCCATCTCAGTTCATAATTTTTTACTTGTTTTAACATCAAAATAGTTTATAAATCAACTATTTTAATTGAATGTCATTTATATTACATTTCAGATCTTTATCATTATAAAGTTGTAAAGAACTATAAAGTACACATGTTGTACAAGAGTATGTAATGTTATCTATTTAAATTTTATTTTATGGAGCCATATTTAGCCAATACTTGCTACAGACCTAGTTGACAAAGCAGAAAATCCATGACTTTGAGAGTCAAATTTTATTTGTATCATAGCACTAATTCTAACTAAGCATTTTTTTCTGTGCCTCAGTTTCCTTGATCATAAATAATAGGGACTACATATGTCTGGCCAATTAGATGAGCTTTTTGATAAAAGCAGCTGGTATACATTAGTTAATAGAAATGTGTTCATTCAAATTCATTAGTATCTGAATTTATGATGTCAAAAACATCTGTTCTTAATTCTCCAAGCCAATACATTAGATGTGTAGAACTCATTTTGATAATCAAGAATCTAAGCCACTATAGAAAAGTTAATTAAAATTTTTATAGGTTATGATTTTTTTCAACCATACTGCCAAAATATAATAATACTGAGAATGCTTCATTTATTTAGTCCACATAAGTAGCATAAGAGTTTATAAGGAATTTTGCCAGATCTTGAGTTACTTTGCATCTGAGTATAGCATCTAAGGAGAGAATGCCATATATCCTGAATCCAATTTTGAGCAAATGAATGTAGTATAATCTCATAACATTTATGACAATAAAATACCAACAGAGTCAGGAGTTATTGCATCTGTTACATAAATAATCTTGCATGCAGGAAGGTTTCCTGAATTCTTTCTGTGCTCTAAATGATCTGTCAGTAGGTTCTTGGAAGTGGTATAAATCCTCTAGGACTTGATTGAATCTCATGCACTCTAAACCAGAAAATTCTTTCAGTCTTTATCTATTTAAAGCCATCTTTGACAATGTTTATCACAGTGTGGTGTTATTTACAATAGGAAAAATTCTAAACAATGTGAATCTTCAAATATCTTAGCTAGGTAAGTGAAATATGGCACATTCAAACATGGAGATGTGGGTAAAAATGTAGATAAATACTTGTTGACATAACAATTATTTATAATGTTTTTATATATTGTTACTTCTGAAAGAATACAAATCAAACTAATAAAAGTGTTGATCTCTATTGAAAATGTAAATAATTATTTTTCACTTTTTAATTATCTTTATTTCCCAAAAAATAATAAAACAAAAATTTCATCATAGCTATAATAGATCCCATAAAAATTTATTTTTTAAAAAATAAATCACACATTCAAGTTTAGAATTCCTACAGAGTCTATGTAAAATATCAAAATAATTTTAATATTTTTGTATATTTTGTCTGTGCTGAGCATAGAAAATGTTACTTGTTTTAACATCAAACATCAAGACTTAATTTATAAATCAATTATGTTCACTGGTTAATAGAGGTTAATGCAATTACTTTGAAGCATTATAAATTGATTATCTTTCATTTTAATATAAATAAACAATAATCTATCAAGATTTTTGTGCTGGGAGTTCCCTGGTGGTGTAGTGGCTAGGCTTCAGTGCTGTCAACGCTGCAGCCTGGGTTCGATTCCCAACCAGGGAACTACCCACATAAAAAAAAAATAATAATAATAATAAAAAGATTTTTGTGGAAGAGATGGCATAATAATATCTTTAAAAAGTAGTTTCAATCTTCTCCTTTTTTTTGCTGGAGTTTATCTCTTGTAATGTCATAACAGATATTTTACAATAGAAAAATAATAACAAATCAAGGTATAGCTTAATGCAATGCAGAAAAGTCAGTTTAAGTTCTTAGAAATGTAGTTTTCTTAAACACAATATTTTATAAGTTAACAAAATATGTAATTGAGTGGAAAACAAAAGTAATAATATTACTTAGTGAATATTAAAGTTTAGTTATTGCTATGTTCAGTATTTTCTATAAGTAGCACATCTAAAAGGTTTTCACCCCTGATACTACTTCTGTGATGTTAGAGTGAAAAAAGAGTATTTGTGAGTTGCACAACTAACAAAACAATAATTGATCTGAGCATTAGAAAAGGGGTAACCATTTTCAAATAATTTCTATAGAGCAAACCATACTACTTGAATAATAAGTATCAATATCTAGAAATATATGTATCAATATCAATTTCCACAATTTCATGTAAATTATACAAAAGGTATGTATTTCAAGATTTCTTATGCCTTCTAAATGGGAATCTTTCTTCTGAAACCTTTATATTATTCTAACAAAATTTACCATTTATTGGTATAATTAACTATTGTAATGAATTGATCACCTGTGTGATACCTACTGGGCATGCAGTGGCAAAAAACCAGTTGGCATTTACAAATATGTAATTTTTCAATTTTCACAGGGCCATCTGTTTGGTATCTCTGATAGATCTCAAACCCTGATAGAACTCTTTCATCATGTATTGTATGTTCTCCTATATATCATCTCTCACTTAGTCCTTCAACCCTTTTCCTGTAGAACCAATGTTTACCCTGAGTTAACTTGCAGATTACGGTTCTAACCTTACCCCCAAAGTTCCATGCTTTAAAATTTACCACACAAGAAAGTATTATTAAATACTAATCATTATATACATTTCTGTTACATTAGAGTTAGAGACAAGTTCTATTTAGAATAACTTCAAGATTAGTTTTCATATTTTATTTTCATATTGAAAACTGTTTTTATGTAAAATTAAATGAATGTGGCAGCAAGTTGCATTTCTTTTTTTTTTCCTGGATGGGAAATGCCTTCTAAATGGGAATCTTTCTTCTGAAACCTTCATATTATTCTAACAAAATTTACCATTTAATGGTATAATTAACCATTGTAATGAATTGAGCACCTGTGTGATACCTACTGGGCATGCAGTAGCAAAAATCCAGTTGGCATTACTATGATTCTCTGTATAAGAGAAAAAAATAATAATGATTAGCTAAAAAGTAGTATTAAAAGCTGTGAAACTTCAGTAACAGCACAATATTAGTGCTCTACTTTTTTAAAAAGTTTAGATTGCACTTTAATACTCATGGACATTTTCTTAACATTACGAAGAATAAGGGTAGTGTCAGATAATTTTATCAAGCATTTTCCATTCTTTTCTTTAAATGTGTGGATTGAGTACTAATCACGTGAAAAACATTGTGATTCTCAGTGTGTGCACTATCTGGAATAATATTGTCACATCTCACAGAATATTCACATGGAAGATAAGACATAAAGCAATTATAATGACTAAGATTTAAAAAATTTATTATAATGAAAAAGACATAAAATTATCATATTGAGCACTTGGAAAAGAAGAGAATTTTCCCCCATTGAGAAGGGATAAAAATTACAATAACAGAACATATGTGCAGGAAGCCTTTCCAGAAGAATAGGAAATGAAATTTCACTTTGAAGAAGAGATAAGATATAAGTAATCTCACTATTACATAATGAATCCAGTGACTTTTGCATTTAGATGTCAAGAACTACTGTAGCTTTTATAACTAGGAGACAGAGCTTGTTATTTGCTTGTTGCATTCTGTATTCTATGTCTCATATTTCCCACAATAAAATACTTTGTAATTAAAGTGCTTATAGCATGTGCATGTTGTATAATTAATTATAAATTCTAGTGGCAAAGGAACAAAAATATGGCTTTCTCAGAAATGAAATGCACATCTGACAGGATGAGAAACAGTTCAGTACATGAGGTTAAGTCTGATGTTAACTTTTCACACAGCAGGTTAATTGGGTTAATTGTCAGGACTGTGAGTGACACTTCTACTTAAAGTGAATTGTAATAACATTTTTTGAGACAATAGAGATCTCAAGTGATTTAAATCTACAATACGCAATGTCATAGAAACAGGTGATTTAAAAACCTGTGATTCATAAGAGTACAATTTAAGTTCATAAACATTATCTATTTTAATTTTATTTGTTAATTGAGGGATAATCAAGAAATGTCAGTCAAATTTAGTTGTGTTTTTAGAGTCAGGAAAATCCCAATAAGTGTTTGATGTATCTTTATGTAAAGAGTGAAAGGGAACAGCACACATACAAGAAACAACAAATTTTGTGGAACGTAAAGGAAACAATACACTGATTAGAAAATTATATGTGAGTTTTCAAATATATTTCATCCTCACTGCTCGCTACTTTGCCTTTCACTCCCAAACAATTCCAGAACACTTCTCTTTCGTCTATCTGACTTTAGAAATTCTTCAATTAAAATATTTCAAAGTATTCTAGGCCAATTATGTCATCAACGATTAAATGAATATTTTGCTAAATATCATACATAATGAATTTTAAATTATTATCATTAAACAATACCCAGAGGGTGTATTAGATAAAAGTGTGGCATGCACTTCTGTGGCCATGCAAAAATAAGTGATGTTCAAGAATTAATATAATCCTTTGCCTGTTAAAATTGCTTATTTTGGTTTTTTAAGCATCAGGAAAGCATTAAATTATTAGCAATCTCTCAAAACAAATGAAAATAATTCAGGAAATAATGACTCAATCATTGTGTTGAATAAGTAAAACTGTGTTTCCAAAGTCATAGATTTATAAGAAATGGAATGCCTCAGTGGTATATCTTTTGCCTTTAAATAATTGCTAGTATTGACCAACATTCTAGGTGTACCTTCCTGCTAGATTCAGAAATGGACAAAGCAAGGATCTCATCTTTTCATTGTGGAAAACCTCAGAAAGTAGAGGTGAGAAATGTAAGATCGATTCTACAATGAAGGTGAATCTTTCAAGCTTAATTTTTAGCATACATACAAGAAACAGATTAGAGGGCCAAATTCTTAAGCTATTATTTAGATGCTGCTTGACCCATCCTAGGAACACAGGCAAGAATCCAAATGTAAATTAAATGCATAATAGAAATGAGGACATAGCCAGAGCAACATAAACTTAAACACTTTAAATTAACTGGAAACTTACTAAGAGAAAAAATCATATTTTAGACATTTTTATACTTAGAATAGTTTCTATAAGTCATATGTTATGGATTTAATATTTAGTAAATAAATATTATTAATTACCTAACAAAAAGAAAGGGAAGTTTAATGTTGAGCTAGGTACCAGGGGTACCAGGATTCAAATGGAATGGATAAAGGAGCCTGTGTCTTTATCTCAGTTAATCCAACAAAATTAAAGGCATGTGTTTCATAAGAAGACAAAAAATCCTGCAGAATGAGGATTGGTCAAATGAGGGAATTTTTTAGTTTGGGGAGCAATAGATAATATTATTGGTGTTCTTTACAAGCTTTAGGATTCCATTGTTATAGTTTTCCTAAATTTATATCTCTGGTACTTTGTAGATTTTTAGTTTTAATATAGTCACTGTTTTCTCTTTCCAATTACATGAGGTCCATTCTAAAAAATAAAAAAATAAATAAAAAATAAAAGCAAACCCAATGTCCTTAACAGAAAAAGACACAATTAACATTTTTTAGTATCACCCAGATTTTTCATGTTAATATGAAATATCAATGTTCATATGCACACACATGCAAGAGCATGCATACACACACACAAATACACACACACACACACACACACACACACACACACACATGGAAAACACCATTCTGATTTGCTACCTATTTTTAATACTCCAACTACATTAGAGAATATGCAAAATTCTATCACATTTTCGTCTCAGCTCACCATTGTATGGAAGAACAGTAGTATGACTTTAAATATATGGTTAACATAGAAAATGGTTTTAATTTTTGCTTCTTGAACCTAAGTTCTACGCACTTTCTTATAACTATACATTATGTTTTAGTGTTTATTTAAATGAATTCATTGAAAAGGAATAGTTTAGTCAAGCAACATGTGAATTTTTTAAAACTGTTTCTAAAAGATTTTCAATAAACATCTGGAATAATTACCATTTTTCATTCTATTTAAATATATATGATAGAGTTCATATATCTTGATTTTAGTCAGTGATGAATATTGCAACTTATTTTTAGCTTTGACTATTAAACAAGAAAATATGACACCTAGTTATAGGGTGATGGAAAGAGGGGTCACAGTGGGTGGTGAACTTATTATACATCAAGTTGACAATGCACTGTAGAATTGTATGCCTAAAACCTATGTAATCCTTGCTAACAGATGTCACCCCAATAAGTCTAACAATAAAAATGAATTTAAAAAAATTCCACTAATTCAGTAACTTCCTGAAGTCAAACATTTTTTATTACAAATGCTTATTAGTCATTTAAATGATATTTTAATAAATTTATTTAAGTGTACATTTTTAATATTCATTAATATTTTATTGATTTGTAAGAGCTCCTATGTAATAGTAATACTGACCTTTTATGTCACATATAGTGCAATTATTTCTGAAATTCTTCTTAATTTTAAAGTAATTATTATACATTAAATGTGTCCCTTTGTTGTCACCATTTCTGCATCATTAGATAATTCTTTTCCAGCCAAAACTTCTACACTTTTTTACATATTGCAGTCTAATGTTTTAATAATTCTCTTATCATATGTACAAGGGATATCCAAGAAGTATCCAGCAATATAAAATAAAAAATAGCGTCATTTATGGCTAGATTTTTTCCAGACAGCCTATACCATATATACAGGATCTGACAATGAAGTTCATGAGCTCATCCTAGAAAAAGTGCTACATACTGCATTGCTGAATATCACGATGGTCATCTTTGTAGTACTTCCCTTGAGAAGCTATGTAACAATGGCAGCACCTAGTCCACCCTTCAAAGAAATTTTGGAACTCTTTTTCTGGAATGGCTATCAGAGCTATTTGAATTTCATCAAAATGTCTTCCTTAAATGTTCTTTATCTTTGGGTAAAGAACAAAGTCATTGAAGGCCATATTAGGTAAGCAGGGAGGGTATCCCAATGCATTTATCTGTTTATTGACTAAAAACTCCCTCATAGGCAGTGCAGAGTGAGCTGATGCACTGTCATAATGCAGGAGCTATGAGTTGTTGGCAAAAAGTTCAGATCATTTTCATCTATATTTTTCGTGCAGCCTTTTGAGCACTTCCAGATAGTGAAATGGGTTGACTGTCCAGGTGGTATAAATTCATAATGAACAATCCCTGATACCAGAAAAGTTTAGCAACATCTTTTTGACTCTTAATTGGGACTGACAAAACTTTTTTGGTTGTGGAGAATTGACTGACTTCCATCATGCACTTTGACGCTTTGTTTCAGGGTCGTATTGGCACACCCATGTTTCCTCACCAGTGAGAACACAGCCCAAAACATCATCTTGCCTCTCCAAAAGGTCTTGGCAAACTTCCACTCTCCTTTGCTTTTGTACAATAGTGAGCTCCTTCAGGACCATTTTTGCACACAGCTTTCTCCTACCAAGACTTTCAGCTAAGATATTCCTAACTGTCTCTCTATTGGTATTTACTTTCTCTTCTATGTTTCTCAAAGTCAGCTGACGATTTTTATGCACAATTCAATGAATTTTTGCAGTGTTTTCCTCTGTGTTGCTTGTTACTGGCTGCCTTGATCTCTCTTCATCAGACACTTTCTCTCCTCTCAGGAAAATGTTTAATCCATTGGCACACTGACATTTTCTTCATGACATTATCCCCATAAACTTGAACTAACAAATTCCTGATGTCACTTCCATGCTTACAAGGTTTGACAAGAAATTTAATGTTTGTTCATTACTCTAATTCAAGCTCTGACATTTTCATGATGGCACACAAAAACACATGACGACAATAATGAACATCACTTAGCAAGACACTGCCACATGTTGACACAAAGATGGAGGTGAGAGGCAGAAATACCAAGGTCACTAAATCTTACAAAGTTGTTTGTCGTGCTGGCACCTAAGTGCGTAGTGGTAAGTTTGTGAACTTAATTGTCAGACTACATTTAGCTAGTGATCTAACCAAATCTCCTATTACAAAATCATAAGCATGTGATCCTGTAACACAACAATATTTTAATTAATTAATTTATTTATTTTTAAAGACTATATTAACCAGTAACAAGATCATTTACTATCATTTTCCAGGCATGTTTCATGTGAGTACTTCCTCCTGGCCCTGTTTAAGTGAGCACTTCCTATGGGACCACTTTTCTTTTTTCTTTTCTTTTTTAAATATAATTTTTTTTATTGTTAGACTTATTGAGGTGGCATTGGTTAGCAAGAATTACATAGTTTCCAGGTGTACAATTCTACAAGTGTATCAACTATTTGTTGCGTTATATGTTCACCACCCAGTGTGAGTTCTCTTTTTGTCAACATATATTTGGCTCCTCCTCCCTCCTCTCACACCTCCTCCCTCTTTTTCCACCCCCTCCACCCTTGCCTCCAAATCACCATTCAATTACTGTGTCCATGAGCTTTTTTGTTTGTTTGTTCTTTGTTACTTTCAGTTTTATATTCCGCGTATGAGTGAAGTCATTATTTTTCTAGTTTTTTTCTGTCTGGCTTATTTTGCTTAACATGATGATCCTTTTTGTTGCAAATGTCAGTATTTCATCTTTCTTATAGCTGAGTAATATTCCATTGTGTATATGTACCACAGCTTTTTATCATAGGGCACTTTGGTTGTTTCCATGTTTTGGCCACTGAACAGCGCTGCGATGAACATTGGGGTACATAAGTCTTTGCGGACAAAGGTTTTCAAGTTTTTTGGATAGACCCCCAGAAGGGGGATTGCTGGGTCATATGGTAACTCCATTCCCAATTTTCTGAGGAATCTTTACACTGCCTTCCACAGTGGTTGTACCAGTTTGCACTCCCACCAGCAGTGTACCAGAGTTCTTTTTTCTCCACATCCTCTCCAGCACTTGTGATTCCTTGTCTTGTTGATAACAGCCATTCTCACAGGTGTGAGGTGGTATCTCATTGTGGTTTTGATTTGCATTTTCCTGATAGCTAATGAGGTTGAGCATTTTTTCATATGTCTGCTGGCCATTTGTATTTCTTTGTTGGAGAAGTGTCTGTTCAGGTCTTCTGCCCACTTTTCAATTGGGTTGTTCGTTTTTTAGTCATTAAGTCATATTAGTTCTTCATATATTTTAGATATTAGGCCCTTATCAGATACGTTGTTTGCAAATATTTCCTCCCATTTAGTTGTCCTTTTGCTTTGCTGATGGTTTCTTTTGCTGTGCAGAAGCTTTTTAGCTTGATATAGTCCCATTCATTTATTTTTGCTTTTACTACCCTTACCTTTGAGGTCAGGTTCACGAAATCTTCCTTGAGCCCTAGGTCTACAAGTTTTGTATCAATGTTTTCTTCCATACAGTTTATTGTTTTGGGTCTTACATGGAGGTCTTTAATCCATTCTGAGTTAATTTTAGTCTATAGTGAGAGTTCACAGCTCAGATTCATTCTTTTGCATGTGTTTTTCCTGTTTTCCTAGTACTATCTACTGAAGAGGCTGTCTTTTCCCCATTGCATATTTTTAGTTCTTTTATCAAAAATTGTTTGTCCATAAATTTTTGGATTTATTTCTGGGTTTTCGATTCTTTTCATTGGTCTGTGTGTCTGTTTTTCTGCCAATACCAAGCTGTTTTGATTATTGATGCTTTGTAGCATTAATTGAAATCAGGGAGTGTGATACCATCAGCCTTATTCTTTTTATGGAGTATTGCTTTGGCAATTCAAGGTCTTTTGTGGGTCCATACAAATCTGATAACTTTTTAATCTATTTCGCAAAAGTATGATTGTGGGATTTTGATGGAAATTGCATTAAATCTGTAGATTGTTTTGGGTAATACGGCCATTTTAACAATGTTAAGTCTTCCTATCCATGAACACAGAATATCTTTGCATTTCTTTGTGTCCTCTTCGATTCTTTCAAAAGTGTCTTATAGTTTTTCTTGTATAAGTTTGTCACATTCTTTGTTAATTCTCAGGTATTCCATTCTTTTTGTTGCAAGAGCAAAATGTATTGATTTTCTCATTTTTTTTTCTGGAGATTCATTGTTCGTATATAGGAATGCTATCAATTTTTGTATGTTGATTTTGTAAACTGTATTTGTTTATTGTTTCTAATAGTTTGCTGGTGGAGTATTTGGAATTTCCTATGTAAAGATCAGGCCATCCGCAAATAGTAACAATTTGAACTCTTCTCTCCCAATTTGGATGCCTTTTATTTCTTTTGCCTGATTGCTCTGGCTTGAACTACCTGTACTATATTGAATAGCAGTAATGACAAGGGGCATCCCTGTCTTGTTCCTGATTTCAGGGGAATGGCCTTCAACTTTTCCCCATTCAGTATGATATTAGCTGAGGGTTTGTCATATATGGCCTTTATTATGTTGAGATGCTTTCCTTTTATACCCATTTTATTCAGTATTTTGATCATAAATGGATGTTGTATCTTGTCGAATGCTTTTTCTGCATCAATTGCTTTGATCATATCATCTTTATCTTTTATTTTGTTTATATGGTATTCACATTGATTGATTTTCATATGTTGAACTATCCTTGTGCTCCTGGGATGAATCCCACTTGATCTTGATGTATAATCTATTTGATACATTGTTGTATTCTATTTGCTAATATTTTGTTTAGAATGTTTGCATCTGTGTTCATCAGAGATATTGGTCTATAGTTTTCCTTTCTTGTGTTGTCTTTATCAGGCTTTGGTAGTAGGGTAATGTTGGCCTCATAGAATAAGTTGGGAAGTATTGCCTCATGTTCATTTGAGGAAGATAGGTGTTAATTGTTCTTTGAATGCTTGGTAAAATTTGTTGGTGAAACCATCTGATCTAAGGCCTTTGCCTCTAGGGAGGTTGTGGTTTGTCATTTCAATTTCTTTACTATTAATTAGTCTATTTAGATTATCCAGTTCTTCTTGGTTCAGTCTAGGTAGGCTGTAACTTTCTAGGAATTTGTCTATTTCTATAACTTTTAGAGATACACCCATCAGGCTGACATCAGACTTCTCAACAGACACTCTTCAAGCTAGAAATGAGTGGAATCAAATATTCAAAATATTAAAAGAAACTTCCAGCAAATAATATATTATCCAGAAAATTATCCTTTAGATATGAAGGCAGAATAAAGACCTTCTCAGACACATAGAAGCTGAGGGAATTCACCAGTACGAGACCAGCTCTTCAAGGAATACTGAAAGAGGCTCTTCAACCTGAAACAAAACATCAGAATAAATGGAATAGTGTTGGGACAACAAAATGAAGAAAAAAAACAGAAAGGAAGTATTGGCCGTAGGAAATCCTCATATATCAACCATCACTCTAAAGGTTAATGGACTAAACTCACCAATAAAAGGACACAAAGTAGCGATTTGGATTTAAAAACAAAACCCATTCATGTGCTGTCTCCAAGAGACACACTTCAGTTACAAGGGCAAACACAGACTCAGAATGAAAGAATAGAAAACAATACTCCAAGCAAATGGTAACCAGAGAAACTCAGGAGTTGCCATACTGATATCTGATGAAACAAATTTCAGGTCTAAAAAGGTAACAAGAGACAAAAATGGACATTACATAGTGATAAAAGGCACAATACAACAACAAGACTTGACACTAATTAATATATATTCTCCCAATTGGGAAGCACCAAAATATATAAAGCAACTACTAACAGATCTGAAAGGAGAAATTGACAAAAGCATAATCATTGTAGGAGATCTAAACATCCTCTTAACAGCCATGGACAGATAGATCATCCAAACAGAAAATAAATAAGAAACTATCAGCTCTAAATGATACATGATAGCAACTGGATATAATTGATATTTACAGGACACTTCATCCTGCAAAAAAAGACTATACCGGAGTTCCCTGATGGTGTAGTGGCTTAAGGCTTCGACGCTGGCGCTGTCAGTGCTGTGGCCTGGGTTCGATTCCCAGCCAGGGAGCTACCCACATACCAAAAAGCAAAATAAATAAATAAATAAATTATACCTAAGTTAAAAAAAAAAAAAAAAGACTATACCTTCTTTCCTAGTGTACATGGAACATTCTCAAGGATTGTGTCCCATATGCTGGGACACAAAAGTAGCCTCAGAAAATTCAAGAAGATTGAAATCATATGCAGTGTATTCTCAGACCACAAAGCTCTGAAATTGGAGATCAACTGTAAAAGGAAAGCAGAAAAAAATCACATAATCACATATACATGGAGATTAAACAACATCTTATTTTAAAAAATAACCGGATCAGAGAACAAATAAAAGAAGAGATTTAAAAATGCATAGAAAATAATGACTGAAAATACAACATATCAAAATTATTGGGACACAGCGAAGTAGTAATAAGAGGGAAATTTATATCACTACAGGCCTATCTTAAGAAACAAGAAAAATCACAAGTAAACACCTAACATCCCATCTTAAAGAACTAGAAAAAGAAGAACAGGAAAAACCCGAAGTCAGCAGAAGGAAAGAAATAATAAAAATTAAAGCAGAGCAAAGGGAAATCAAGAACAGAAAAACAATAGGAAAAAAATAATACTACAAAGAGCTGGTTCTTTGAGAAAGTCAACAAAATTGACAAACCCCTGGCTAGACTAACCAAAGGGCGAAAGGAAAGAACACAAATATACAAAATTAGAAATGAAGGGGAAGAAATTACCACTGATACCACAGAAATACAAAGAAATATAAGAAAATATGAAGGGTTTTATGCCACTAACTTTAATAACCTAGAAGAAATGGACAAGTTTCTAGAAACTTAACTACTTTAAAAAGGATGTTTCTTTTGCCAGATTCAGTATAAATGCCAGGGTGTCAAAAAATATATATACATTTTGAGTGATGTTATCTATGTATTACTTTTTGAAGTTGAATTGAATTATGGTAGCAATGTGTGGTATGGCATACACTCAAAACAGGCAGGACAGTCAGAGAAAATGGCAAAAGTACGGATGTCATTTGAGGAACACAAGACCATTTTAAAGTGGTATTTGAATTTTGAGAACATTGTTAGAGTTTTTCCTACATTCTCCTGACTTAACACCCTTTGACTTCTACCTATAGGGGACTTTAAAGGATGTGGTGTACCATAGAAAACTGACTACACTAATAGTACTTTGCGAAGAAATTGAAATGGCATGCACAGTGATGTAAGTGGACACTTTAGTTAGTGTTGCTCAAGCAATAGTTTGCAGTAATCAGAAGTGTCTGGATGTAGATGGTCATCACTTTGAGTACCTCCTATAATTGCAGAAGTTAAATGTGACTTGTATTCATCTTTTGTTATTGGTATATATTAAGTATTACAATTTTAATACAATTTTTTCCTTTTTAAAAAATGTGTATACATTTTTTGGCACCTTTTTATGTGTGTTTGTGTTTGTGTGTGTGTGTGTGTGTGTGTGTGTGTGTTTATTTTGTAAAGTATTTTAGTAAATATGGAATAAATATCTAACTTTAATATTCCTTAAATAATAAGATAGTTTTTATTAAAGTCATTCATCAAATAATTTATTTTTCTCCTCTAACTAGCATGTTTCAATATTTTGAATGTTGTCTATCAAAGCCATTCATCAAATAGTCTATTTTCTCCTTTTAATTGAGCATGTTTATGCTGTAATTTTGATGAAACTTTCTTCAATGAATAGATTAGATAGATTCTAATAAAATGTCACCTGAGAAATACTATTTTTTTTTATTTTGCCTCACAAAAAAATGGGTATTTACCATAATCTTACTTTTTAATTTTATATCACATAATCCTATTCATTTAGATTTTACTCTTTGGGTTCTCTTCAAAAGAATAATAATAACACCAATAAATAATAATATTTCTTCCTTTTCTAAAAATAATCATAATGTTTATTTTTGTTTTCCTGTCTAATTGACTGCTAGTATTTCCAAGAAAAACTGTTACATCATTTTCAAGTAAACTTAATGCTTGTGTGATGTATGAATATGTTTATACAATTGTTTACACAGGTTTTATCAAATTCTTTTAAATCTCTCCTAAGAAAACAATTACATTTTCACCCTCTACTATTAATAGTATGAATTAAATTAAATTTTCTATAAATTGAAATGTTTATGAAATAAATCCATCTAAGAAGAGAAATTAAATACTTAGTATAGAACTAATTCAATTTTCTAGTTGCATAAATACACTGTTTGAATGTTTCCAAGTAAAGTTCTTTTGTTTTTTTCTCATGATGCTTTTGTTATGTTGATTACAGAATAAGAGGTAATTAAATGGAATAAGTTTTACATGACCTGGAAAACATTAAATATCAGGAATTAGCTAACACTAGAATATTTGAATGAAAGAATTTCAAACATATCTGGTTCTTGATATATTGGGAAATGTTTATTTTTTTAATGTATATTTTTAAAACTTCTCCTGGTGTTATGGGCTTGTTAAAGTTTTTTTTTTTTTTACTTACTCAGTTAACACTTTATATTTTCCTAGAGAACCATCCAGATGAGTGGAAAAATAAATACTCTCTGATTTTTTAAATAAAATGACAAATCTGGCATGGTATTGGAACTTTCAATCTAGGAGCACCATATCTCTCCACTTATTTTGGTTTTCTTTAATTTTTTTCTCAACAATATTATGTAGTTCTCAGTGTACAGATCTTATACAACCTGTATACTGAGACAAGTGACATAGAAAACAGTCTTGTAGACAACCCTCTGAAAAAGTCTGAAATTGGAGTATGTTTCAGTTTTCTCTTTCTCTCCCCAGGGAGAAACCAAGAACTGGGAGTTTTTGTCCAGTCATACCACATTGAGCTAGAAGGAGGGGCTATCGTGAGTGAGTGTCAAATTTTTCTACCCATTTCGATGTGGCTGGTTCCTTACTTACCTGAGGTATAGGAGCCTCTTAACTGACTTGGATTTCTCCTAAAGGAAATTGGTCTGTGTGTTATTAAATTGCTGTTCCCTTCAAGAGAAGGACAATCTGGGGCTTTCTTTTCTGCCATCTTTTTGGCATTATCCTGTCTATAATTCCAATTCTTAGATGTTACTTACTAACAGGTAGAAATACCAAGAGTATTTTGAAAAACAATCTTATAACCCACAAACTCTCTAAACTGATTCATTCTTATGGTTATTTTAGTACATTTCTGAGAACTTTCTACAAAAATGATAATGTCATTTATGAATACATATCCTTTTTACTTCTTCTATTCTAATCTTTCTATTTTAATATTATATTTTGTCCTTTTGCACTGTGGAATGTCTAGTATTATTTTGAATAGGAGTTCTGAGAGAAGACATCCAGACATCTCCTCTTCCAGGTTTTAGGGGAAGGTAGAATCTTTCTCCATTTTACTCTCAGGTTCAGGACTATTATTCGTGTACAGCCCACAGTTGTGGGGATGGAAAACACCAAATCCTTATTAGCCTTTGGGAGTGATGATACATGGGACCACATTCTTGTTGGAGACAGAGCATCCCATAATGGTCTCTGATTTAATAAATACACTGCATTTGGAGTTTGGTGCTATATGCTTTCAGAGTATTTCCTCGGAACCAGTGCACCTTTGAAAAGCACTTGGAATCTCCACCTAAGATTTCAATGATACAAATCCTTATCAAGAAAGCTTTGATATTTTGCAGAGCTGAAACAGTAGAATTAAATAAAGCAGTGATAGAAATCATCACCCTTTAATCTTTTAAAATTTTGGAGATTTTCATTAACCACTTCAATTCCCTATGGGCTGTGGTATTGCTCTGAATTAACTTTGAAGGAGGATTAGTTCCCAATGCTCAGGTTGGCACTGCCTATTATAATAACTCTTATTATAGCAGACAAGGAGCCATTATGAATACTCTCCCAGGTGGTCAGGTGGCCAACATTAAATTAAGTCAAAATGCCAGAAATTCCTACATATAATTTAGAAGGAATCCAAGGATTTAAGGGCATTGGAATGTTAAATTGTATTAAACCAAGGACCCACTGACTGAGTCCAAGTATGCCTCACAAAAGAGTATGCTGCACAATGCATTTACCAAATTAATATATATATATTGGCATGAGAAGTGTAGCATTTTCTTTTGCATGATGGCTGAATATTTAGTTTTGGAGAAAATGACTAGAGGTTAGTCATGGATTTAACTGCAATTACTGTGAGATGAACCCAAACTAAAACTCCATTTATTATTCAACCCCCATAACTTCCTACTTTAACTGATGGACTAAAGAGATATTCTGAGTTTCCCCAGAATAGTGTTGACACAGAGCTGGTGTCCAGCAATTCTAAGAATCTAGAAATTTTATTTTCTCCTAGAGTTCAGTTACCTTGTAAACAACCTCTGGTCACCCTGATGTATGCTAAGAAAATTTATTGTAAATACTTGTGGGATATTACAGAGCCCTTCCTTATTACTATTAATTCCTCTTTTATTTGAGAGTATCTAGGCCTGTGAATGGAACCATGGTGGGAACTAAATGAAAGACCATGAAAGTATCTCTTGCCCTATCAATTAGGGCCTTATTGCTAGGCATAGTTATTGTTATTGTTTTTTACTGCTACATGTTGAAATTAGACCTTCACATTTCTCCATATATTTTCAATCTTAGGAGCACAAGGATTAATTAACAACTACCAATGATTGTTTGGATCAAATCAGTTTGACCTAAGGAACCTGCTGCCTTGTATGATAACTGGTTAAATCCTGGCTCTTAATCTCTGAGACTCTAGGCTAATATCCTCTGTAGAGACATAGAGAAGCTTATTTCAGTTTAATAATCTCCTAATTCATCGGCAGTTGACAAAGCTTCATGAATAAATTGTCCTTCATGACCTTTTTGAGGCTTAGTTGAGATTGACTTATGGGGCCAAGTGATTAATCAAGCCAACTTCCCTATCCCCTTAAGATTTTGGATTCCTTCCTCAACATTAGACTTTTGATTCCTGGCATCTCAACCAATTTTAATGCTGGCCACTCTTATATCTTGTTTGTACTTTCCCAATTGAGCAAGCAAATAGAATCATTCCTAGCTGAGGTGCTGGCACATGAAATGCAGTACATCTGATAAATATGCCGTATCAACAAATTTGTCCTGATTCAAAATTTTGTTTGTTCAGCTCTACTCTAGCATTTTCCATTTTTTTTCTTCAAATATTCTTGATAAAACTTATTAAAACAACATGATCCTTTTAGCCTGTTGGTATTTCTTTTCTTGGTTAAACATTGTAGCTAATTGATGAGTTATTTCATTTCCTTTTATAGGTCTGATGGCAAGAAGAGGTGGTAAGGACAGGGTATAGAGGAAATAGGTAACCCTTCCTCAGTTTTTATTATTATCTCTAAAAAAGGAAGGGTAAGCTTCATAACATAGTGCAAGAGAAATTACCTCTCCAGACAAAAAGACTCTTGGAATTTTAGATTCAAGTATACTTAAAATTACACAAATGCTTCCAAGCATTGCTATTTCAGTTCTAAGGCTCTCAGTCATTCCCAAGTAATGCCTTAACTTGGGATATCTGAAATGACTGTAAATTTACCATAATAATTCAACAACTTACATGCTTTAACTTTGTCTGTATTTGAACACTTCAGTCCTAAGACAAATTATAAAAGAGACTGTATTAAGGAAGTTATGAAGCTTCTTGATCTTTTAATCATACATGGATCTAGGTTAATATATTGCAATTTTATTTATTTAAGCTTTGCTGCATAGACAGGCATAATTAAGTGACACCCCCATTCATGTATTCTCATTCTCATTGCCTTACTTTCAATAGATAGTTTGTTCTAGGTCTTTAGAAGCAATATTTTAAATGATTCTTTTCTCTTTACATGCCATGGAAAATGGGGTAGAGTTAATTAATCACAAAAGTTAAGTCCACTTCAACATTTAGGAATCTAAATCTTTACACTTATACTTCTCAAAATTTTATATAAACTTATTTTGTCATTGAAACAAATCTTCACTACTTATAAACCCTATCAGATGAAACAGCTCATCACAGATTCCGGAAGGTTTGGCTGTCTGCAACTGTTCCTGGTATCAAATAAGTTTTAAGTCAGCATTAAGTTGAGAAAGCAGAAACAACCCCAGTGTTTTAAAACAAAACGAGATTAAATACAGAACATTAAGTCTTACACAATCTTTGGAAGAGTTGGAGAGATTGTCTATGAGTGGAAACTCTAGGCATGGCTTTCAGATTAACATTGCCAACCTGGCCTACCAAGGATGGTATTACCACTGTACAGTTACAAATATGACAAACAAAGAAACTACTTCTGGAAATACTGACCCCAGAACACTCAATTTTATCTATGATCCAGACATCAGGAATCTGCTACTATCATAAATGGCTGAACCACTATATCAGGCATGTCCAAGCTGCAGCCCAGGATGGCTTTGAGTGTGGCCCAAAACAAATTCTTAAAACATTATGAGATGTTTTCCAGCTCATCAGCTATCATTAGTATTAGTGTATTATAAGTATGGCCCAAGAAAATTCTTCTTCCATTGTGCCCCAGGGAAGCCAAAAGGTGGGACACCACTGACTTAGACCCAGGAGGTTGTTTGCATCTTAATTTCGACACCCAGGGAAACACAGTGCTTCCTCAACTATGTTAGGAAAGAGAAGCACGAGAAGCAGAAGAGGCAAAGCCCCCTCCTTAAATCACATCCAAAATTCTAGCTGTAAGATTTTCTGGAAAAATGCCTTTTTTGCTGGCTTGCCTCTTCAGTACAGATGAACACTGGGAAGAGAGCTGGAGGGTGGAACAAATGCTGAGCCATTGAAATATGTACCTCATTCTGGATATTTCTAAGTGGGCATATGATACCACCAACTTAACTTAGTAAGCCCTTTAGATCTGAATGTATAGATTGTTTAGCAGTTCAAGATTTCTCTGATTATTGTTGTTGCAGTTGCTATTACTACTTCCTTCCCTTGTCTCTTCACTCATTAAGTTCCTTAATTTTGTTCTAAAAATGACTGTAAGAGTTAGTTTATTTACCTCTTCTATTGCCTAATAAATGATTACTGAAACAAAAATAAACCCATAGCATCATTGTAAAACTTGGAAGGATGCTATTGAGGAATAAGGACATCTGAGAAATGTCTTGATATCAAAGAAATTACATTAAGTTAACCATTAATGAAACTGTGATCCCAGCATTCATCACAGTAAGTTTTCCTAAGACAACAGACCCCATTACTAGTTCAGTTTTGCTGCTTCAGAAGAATGAGTGAGGGAAGGCTATGGAGAAGACAGCAGGTTAATTAATTACACAATTTGGGAAAATTGCCTCCTACTCTTACAGCTTCTGATTTTTGACCCTAGATAAAATACAGAAAAATTTTCAAATAAACCATCAGAAACTTACTTGTATTGCTGGTCACATAGATAAGATACCCACAGGTGATTTTCAGCCTAATCATTGGACCTAAAGCTTATCCTGGAGACATATGCAATGATGTTGATATCTGTATAGTTCATTACTGCCTCAAAGTCAAAACGACCAAAAATACATTTATTTATAAATAGTGATATATTTATAAAACTGATTATTATGAAGCAATGAAAAGAAACTAGATGATACCATGGTGCAACATGAAATTACATGGACGAGTCTCAGAAACAAAATATTGATGACAGATGTACAATAATGCTCACTATATGCTTTCACCTATATATTGATTTCAAATAACAAACCTAAATGATAGTTTTTAGATGTTTAGGGATTTCCCACCCCCCTCCAATTTGCGATGAGGAACACCTGGGTGCCTGGTACGGAAGGTCAGCTCCTCCCAAACTCCACTCTAAGGAGTTTGGCTCACTCCATCTATAATGCAATCCCCAGTGCTTGTGGACTACTGGACGCCCCCATCGCCGCTAATGAGAGTCACAGTGCAACAGCCCCTCGCCCCAGAGATCCCTCCCTACCCCCACGGCCTAGGTAAGGGAGTGCACTCTGGCCCAAAGGCTGTGTACGGGAGGGGCAGTAGGAACCCCGAACAGAGTGAAACGCGCACGCGCAGGCTGCAAATCTGTACTCTTGCAGCAGCGCGAGGAGATAGGCCGCAACCCAGCTTCTGGCTCCAAACCGTGGGCCCCAGTGCGATGTCTTCTAAGGTCCAAGGTCGCAGCAACCTGAACAGCCAACCCTTGGATTCTTGGGCTCCCTACCCTGGACGCTGCTATCCTCGGGGCCATTATTAAAGTTTGTTCTTTGAAATTAATATAAATTACTATATTCATATATATGCATTAATGTGATATCCAGAGAAGAATTCACCTTGGATTGAATAGAATTGAGTGAGTTTTAGAGAAAGGCACAAGAGGCCACTGCTGGGGTGTTGACTGCATTTTCTAGCTTAACCTGCATAGATACTCATGTTGTGGGAACTCACTGAGCTGTACAATCTGGTTTTCACTTTTTCTGCATGGGTGTCTTGTTTTATGATAGAAACACAAGACTTTTTAAAAGCTGGTATGAATCCTCTTTTTTGAAAAGGGGGCAGGCTTTCCTCTCCCAGCTGATTTAAAAGAGCCTGACTTCACATCATTGCCCACTGGGATAGCCAGGGCTCCCGTAGTTAGCGTCAGCGATTGATGACTTTCATTTTACTCATGAAGTCAGAATGCAGTTACATGTATGTGTGCTTATGTGTATCCAAAAAAGAAGAATTACAAAGCATTTAACAGTCACCAACTGTATTGGGACTGCTAATTGAAGAGGAACTAACCATCATCTAGCCAAAGAGCAAGAAAGAGAAAAAATATTTTTTTAAGAACATAATCAGCTTCAAACTATTAGACTTAGTGGGGAAAAAACAAAACAACAAGGAATTCTGTATATTTGAAACATAAAAACCAGTAGTATGTGTGTGTGTGTGTGTGTGTGTGTGTGTGTGTGTGTGTGTGTCTGAGAGACAGAGTTAGGGAGAGAGAGAAGGAAGAACTCTGTGAAACAATAAGCTCTATAGATGATTGTTAATAGTATTTCAGATAGGGATTGACAAATTTAAACAACAAAAATCGTTAGCATATTAATCATTTAAAAATACTAAAGATTTTGCCAGCAAAATAGTCCAATATAACTAAAAGATAAAATTATGAAGGAGGATTGGAGAAGTCAATAATTACTTCAATGTTTCCAATATCCATATACATTTATTAGTTATTAGGAAATCCAAAGGGAGAGAGAAGAGACACCACACATGCACAAATACAAAAGCATACTTGGAGAAAACATGTCAAAACTTGTGAATAAAATCATGGAAAGTGACCACAGTGTCTGTCAAAGTTGTTACTAATGTGAGGCAAACATTTTTGTACATACAAAAGTAACATTAAAACTTAAAGATAAGTAAGTACTAGGTGTCCTACATCTTGGGGACACCAGAGAATTTATTTACAAAGGAATCAAGTCGTAGCTATTTTCAGACCGTTTATTTGAAACATGATACTGAAAACAATGGATCATTACTTTCAGATTTTAGGAATAAATGTTTTAGTTTATCATAGTCGACCAAACTTTTGATGAAGAATTAGGCAAAAGAAATATATTCTCGACATAGAAGCATTAGTAAAGGATATATACCATGTATCTTTTCTTTAAAAAATTACTTTAAGAAAAGACATGGATGTAAGAAACATGAAGAGCCAAGTAAATAAAAATATATAATTAGATTTAAATAATTGCAGATGATTCAGTTAGGAAATTTAAAGCAAGTGTTAAATAAGCATTCCAAAAATAGAAAAATCATAATGTTTGAGTGAATGAACTTCCTCTTATTTCTCCTAAAATATATAAAAAGAAATGAAAAATGGCCAAGGTAATTTTTAATTTTTTTTGGTGGGGGTGTCGTTCCCGGGCTGGGAATCGAACCCAGGCCACGCGCAGCATTGAGGGCGCGGAAGCCTAGCTACTACACCACCAGGGAACCCTTTTCCAAGGTAATTTTAATAAAAGCAGTAAACAAGTAGATTATAGGAAATTTTGACATCAGCAAAAGTAGGATCTACAATATTAATATAAAAAAGCAAAATTGCACATAATAGTATTAAATGAAATAACAATGACATTTTAATAATTAGAGGTACAGTCCAACAGGATTAACAGCAAAAACCTCTATGTACCCTAAATTGATAATATTAAATCAAAACGATGAAACTATTAGGTATAAAAGGACAATAGATAATCTGAATTGGCAACATTTACCTAGCCCCTTTCAGAAATAGGAAGATCAAGTCAACAAAATGAAGTCAGGTTATCTACAAAAATGAAGAAATCTGTAAATGTATGTGGATATATTAAGATGTATTTAGAATTTTGTGATTGAATCTGTTAATGAAATGAAATACTAACATATTTAGCACATATTAGAGTACTTTACCTATTTGAGACTGATTCTTGCTTAATATTTTGTTCCAGTGAGTGATCTGACCATTTAAGAGAGAATATCAAACTGAAAGAATTTTTGTAATTTTAGAGTGGTTTGATATTGGCCAATGCAAATTATTATTCTTTTCAGTCAAATATTTTATTGCTAACCTTGCAAGTTTCTTACAGAATCAAATTCCAAAGGTAATCAAATGAGAGGTAATGCATGTAATATTTTTACCTTTATAAACTAAACATAAGGAAATGTTTGTGATGACAATACTGAGCTCTCCCCCATCTATATAACTTGTTTTTGGCTCCTACTGAATGAACTTCAGAGTTGTTACTTGTTTCCTCCTAGAAATCTGTGGGTCGTGACTCCTTTGGGGCTCGAACGACCCTTTCACAGGGGTAGCCTAAGACCATCGGAAAACACATATCAGATATTTACATTACGTTTCGTAACAGTAGCAAAATGATAGTTATGAAGTAGCAACGAAAATAATTTTATGGGGGTCACCACAACATGAGGAACTGTATTAAAAGGTCACAGCACTAGGAAGGTTGAGAACCACTGTGACCTAGATTATGGAGGGTTTCCCATCTCAACTGCAGCCTGGAGCTTCCTCTGTTCTGTCTCACTTTGTTAGCATTCTGTCATCGGCCTGCTCTTTCCTAGAAATGCGCTGAAAGCTTTTTTCCATTACTGCTCACTTCCACTGTGTCTTGCTCCTGTGAGTTACTTTGTATTCTCTTTGTATTCCTTTCAGAAAATTAAATGCAGTCATCAAAAGGAGTTGGAGCATGCGTTTAGGTCTTCATTTGAATTAAAAGCTACTGAGTGTGTTTAATTTGTATTTTGCATTAGGAGACCCAGCTGTGGAAATCTTCTTGTTAGGAAGGTGAGACCAGCAAACTTAATTTATCGTTTGGATATAGGTGTTTGGAGCAGCAAGCACAATCATGATTAGTTACTATATAAAAAAACATGAAGTGTTTAGCATTTTATTTCTTCTACTGCTATTGATTCAAATCATATGATTTTTGAGACACATACAAAAGTTACCAAATAATCTGATTTAAAATTATTCTTTCTAAAAAGTAGCTCAAGAATGATGATAAAACATGAAAATTTTTTTCCAAGAAAGAAAAATGTTTACCTGAAGAAGCTTAATTTACCAAATTATCACAAATATTTTTAATTTTATAATTGTAAAATACTTTAACTTTACTTATGAAAAAAAGAGTCCTAAGTTTTATTATTCACTAATGGTGACAGAGAATGGTTTCACTTAAACACGTATCTCAACTCCCTCCACTTACTTTAATTTAAACACTTTTTGGAAAAAGAGAGTCTAAAGAACAGAGAACAGAAAAAGAATGAGCTAATCAGTGTTTGCAAAGGATGTTCAAATGGATCACTTTCACTAACTGTCCCCAGACAAGTCATCATTATTCCCTATTACAAGCTCACAAGAACGAAGACCGTAGTTCACCAGAAGACAGATAGTGCAGTTGATCAAAGTTGGGTTTCTAACTCAGAGCTTTTGGGATCTTCCTAAGTTTGAATGGCATATGATTCAATTAATTAATTCTCATGAACACGAAAATTGACCTAGCTTAAACGATGTCATATGAAATTTATTTATTTATAGACAAAATACAATTGGTTCTTCACCAACACAAACGTGATCTGTGCAGGTCCACTTATATGCAGATCTTTTTCAATAAATACAGGATCTGGCAGAAGTAACACCCAGACTTGAGTGGTATGGTTACACAAATAACACCCCTTGTTTTATGAGCCAATAATCTATACCAAATCTTTTATTATAAAATCCTAAGCATGTATGGTTATGATTTTGCAATACAATGGTCACTCAAGTCTGAGCGTTATTTCTGCCTGACCCTGTAGTACTCGTATAAATACAATGTACTCTCAATTAACTGGAACTCAAGCAAGTGTCACTCTCAAGCTATTGGCAAAATCTCAAGCAACCAGCAAAAACATTCCATCAGTTGCTTGAGAATGTGGGTGGCTTGAATTCCAGTTAACAGAGAGTCTCCTTGCTTCCATCCTCCATCCACCAATTCCCATGGCTGCTGGTTCCCTCAGTGTATACTGTATATTTTCTCCTCCTTATGATTTCCTTAATACCATTTTCTTCTTTCTAGATTACATTATTATAAGAATACAGTATATAATACATATACAAAATACATATCAATCCACTATTTATATGATTTGTAAGTCTACATGTCAATAGTAGGCTATTTGTAGTTATGTTTTGGGGAGTCAAAATTATACACAAATTTCTCATGCATGGGTGTCAGGGCCCCTAATCCCTGTGTTGTTCAAGGGTCAACCTTACTCAGTTATCCCATTTAACGCAGTGGTATCCTAAACATTTGGAAGAATTGTCTCAATGAGCCCTCTACTTCTCTGTGATAAAAAGGTCAAAAGCAGTCATGATACATTAGAGAAGAAAACACATTATTATAGCTGACTCTCAACTGACTTTGTAGCTGTTTTTCAATTAATAATGACAAATATGATGCAAGGTGGAATAATTTGATGGGTCCAGTGTATTGGAGGGTGCTCCAATGTTTTTTATGCAAGAAAATCAGAAAGCTTTTGAGTGGCTACTGAGTGACTTCATTACCACATAGGCCGCACTTCTTTTTCCTGTCCAGTCTGAGTCACGTGTGCCTGTATTTGTTCCTGCTGTGCAAATACTTCATCTTCCACAGAATTCTGACAAGTCTTGATAGACTGCCTGTTTCTCCTGCTTTGTTTGCCGTGCTCCTGCCTCATTACCTAGGTACATTGTTTCCACTGTCCAGTTCCCTCCAAATTCATCTTTCTTTGAAGGCTTTTGTATTCTTTGTAGGACTTTCTATCAGTTCTCACTTGCTTACTTGCATTTATCTTCTATAATCCTTAATAGATGCAGTTCATGCTACTTTATATTTTGTATTTTCATTGAATCATGACATCTAGCACAGTTCTATATACATATAAGGCTCATGAAATTCTCATATCATAATATTCTCAAAATATAAAAATATTAGTAGGATTTAAAACTGGGATTTCTCATGACTCTGCCACCCACGGAATTTGGTTTACTTTATAACTTCTAATATAATTACAGTTGTGAACAAGTCACATTTACAAATGTAACTATGTATATCTGGAAAAATATAATAGTAATATACTATAAAATTTACTATGTTTTGTATATACAAGATCAGACAGTTAATTTTGTGAATTCATTCTAGAAAAAGTGCTACATACCGCATTGCTGAATATCACTGTGGTCATCTTTGAAGGACTTGGGAAACTATGCACCAACGCCAGAGCCTAGTCCACTCTTTAAAGCAGTTTTGGAACTCTTTTTTGGAAATGGCCATCATTGTCCCCCAAACCTGACAATTTAGTTTGCAAACTTGCCACCATGAGCTTACATTGGCAGCACCGTACAAACAACTCAGTAAGGTGTCTAAGCTTGCCAAGTAGTGGAAGTAAAATATGATATGATAGATATATATATGATACCTACATTTACAAAGCATATAGCCTTTTAAAAAGACAAACATATAATCGTAGTAGAGATTGGTGAATACTACAATAGGAGATACATTAGATGTTTTAATAACTGATAGTATTCATCATATATTTGAGGCTGGTTGCTTCTTTAAGTAAATCATTAAGCTAAGATATAAAGGAAGTAGTAATAAGAAATGAGAAACTACTATGAAAGGATTCAAAAATCACACTAAGACTCTTGAAACCTTCATGAAAATAAAAATACTTCAGTCTGGTCTGTAGTGAAATATATGGAGAATGCTGAGATATATGACTGGAGAAGCATCTTTGTAAGTCACGTAAAGTGTTTGGATGTTATCCAGAATGAAATAGGCCACCATTGAACAGTCTAAATCAGAAGGATTTTTATGATTAAACTCAAAGCATGGCATTATGATTCTTCCTGGATTCTAATCTCAGCCCGCCACTAGGATTTATTAATTTAAGGCAGGTAATAACTTCTGTATGCCTTCATTTGTTCATTGTAAAATTAGGATAGCAATACTACCTATCTTATAGAATCATTTGGAAGGTAAAATGTGTTAATATTTGATGCTTAGAATAAGTATCCAGCACATGATCTATACTACATCATTGTTAAATATTTCTATTATTCTTACTTGGAACATTTATTTTTGTGGAAGAATGGAGAATGGATAGAATATAGGAAACCCAGAGAAGGAAAGATCAACTAAAACCACAGTAATATAAATGAAACTAAAAATGTCGATAAATTCTGATTCAACCAGGAATACCATATCTTTTCACTGAATTGGAAGATGAAACTGCCTGCCCCAATCACTTTAATTTTCTAATGCCGCTAATAGAACAGGCAGCAAAAGGGAGTACTACACTACCTGGAGTATTTGACTTTTTCACTATTACAGGGAAAGAGTATCCTAACATTACTGTATCTAGTACTTAAAGTTGTTGGAAGTATGTGGTACAATAGCAGATGTCTTAAGAATGTTTCATTATCCCTAGGTAAAGAATCTCAGTGGGGCTCGAGCCCGCTCCTACCTCTTTGGAGTGTACTTTCCCCTCAATAAACTATCTCTTTGTTTCACCTCTAAAAAAAAAAAAAAAAAAAAAAAGAATCTCAGTGGAAGAATTCCCTGAATGAGAAGGAAATACAAAATGGGAAAGAGAGGAAAGAAACCTTAAAGCCCAATAATGGCAAAAACAAGGAGTGGAGGATCTACCTTTATTAATAATTTTTGTTTCTCTATCATGTGTATAATGATATATTATATATATGCATATATTAATATGTAACATTTGTAAACATATACCTTAATAATATACACATGCATATGAAACAAAATAATCTACCTGTGGTTCTATATTTATATTATAAATATGTATTTTGTTATTTATACATAGTTTTTAATGTTACCTCTCTTATTTTTCTATAATCTTATTTAAACATTGGAGGTCACAATTAAAACTATATTTACTAATTAAATGTCAGAATACCGATTTAATATAGTCAACTTATAAAAGTGTGAACAACACTCAAGTGACCCAGGCTTTGAGATGGATGCCATAACTGATGAGACCTTTAGTTGCTCCATTTTCCAAAGGCATTGAGAAAATTATCATTGTGTGATGGATGGTAGCAATATGCTAGAAGGAATATTGTTGACTTTGGTAGAAGTGGTGGTGTTTGGGGGCTTATTTCTGGCAATATTTGGGGTGGGAAATCAAGTTATGAACTCCAGGGGAGTTCCCTGATGGTGTAGTGGCTTAAGGCTTTGGCGCTGGCGCTGTCAGTGCTGTGGCCTGGGTTCGATTCCCAGCCAGGGAGCTACCCACATACCAAAAAGCAAAAAAAAAAAAAAAAAAAAAAAAAAGTTATGAACTCCAGGACACACACATTATTTTAGGCCATTTTGAATGATTGTTTTCTATTTTAAAAATTGACTCATAATCAATGTGAGTCCAACTAACCTAGATAAAACCAACTAAATACTCATCCTCACTCCCATTCTCTTTCAACACTGTAAGTGATTTTTATCAATCGGGCTTGCATTTTTAAGGCTCTGGTTCAGAGCAGCATGAGTGATGGATGGGAATTGATCTTTTAACAAGTGCAGTGGCCACGCTCGTCAGGTCTTTAGTGGAAAAGAGAAGGATGACATTATCAGATTGGAATTTTGAGAAGATCGTTTTGACTATAATGTGAAGAAAAGATTGGAGGAAAGGTAGCGGTGAATGAATGAAAGTGGGAGAGTTAGAAAGATCATTGCGGCAAACAGATCAAGAGGTGGTGATGATTGCACTTGGGTTGGGTTGGTAATGCCGCAGATTGGTAAGGTGCTTGCAGATAAAGCTGGACAAACCTCTTTATGAATTTATAGGGGTAGTGAAGAAGAGGGGTCTAGAAATGATGAATCCAAGGCATAAACTTAACTAGATAGGTAGCACATGGGGGTGATCATATACTGTGAACACATTTTACAGTGTATTTTTTAAAGTAGTACGTTGGCATGATTGTTGCCAGCTGTAAAGAGAACATATACATAAGAGAAAGCCTTACAAAAATAATCAACTGACAAAAATAGAGAAAAGATAATCAACATATACTGGAGGGTTTTTCCCCTAAAACCAAAGACACAGTTCTTGTTCACGAACTCTCCACATTAATAAAATCATTTGAACCGTGGTTTCTTCGAGAATCACTTGTAAACATGGAGGCATGTGGAAATAGAAATAAAATTTTATATATCAGTTGTTCCTCTGAGCTTTTCCAGGGTAAACATTTTCTGTCTTTAAATGAATTGCTTTACTTTGAAATGAGTTATTTTCATCAAGTTAGATGTTAATTTTGTAATTAAGAAATTAGCTAATTAACCATATTTTTCAGTGTCAGTAAGAAAGCAGGTTATATCCTTCTCAACCTGATGGGCATAAACTAATTAAAAGGAGAGATGATTAGAGCAGGCCCTGGCCCAAGGAAAGTCAATTCATCCACCCTTCGTATGGATTTAAGAAGTTAGTAATATTTGTTCCTCTGCTTTAGACATTTTTTCCCATGATTTAGTGCATGAAAAAATTATGTCTCTTTGTAGAGAAGATGAATCACGTCTTTAAAGTGCCTTCATTTGCATATTACCTTGTTTAACATGACTTCAGCTACTTGTGATTTTTTTAGTAGTGTGCTAAAGGTAACTAAATATAAGAGAACATTAAAGATGTAAAACAGAGACTTCTCTTCACAAAAAAATAGCATTAACATTCATATAAAATACATGATATATAAGTCTGGGTGATTGGTTTTGATTATCAAACTTAAATATTGTTATTGTCATTTAAAAATATATCAGTTACAAAATTATAAACTCTTTTTTAAAGATTACATTGATATGTTGTCCATACACATCTACTTAAATGTTAGAAACCTCTATCCATTATGAAATGTTTAATATATTTAAATTAACTGTAAGTATGATAAGTTCATTAAAATGGTATTTAAAATTCTAAATGCTTATAATACAGGTTTTTGTTTTTGTTTCGCTTTTGATTTTTCAAATGAAAATATTTTCCACCTTGATAATTGTCTACATTTTAATTTTAGAATCTCCTCATCTTACATTGCAAAAGCTCATTTCTGTACTTTGTACATGAAAATTTATAGAGAAGATTCACATGCCCACTTCAAATGGTTTACAACACATAAACTGTTCAAATTTAATGATAATTTTGAAGATATTAGCAATAAATTAATTTATTTTATTAAAATATTAATTTAAAAAGATATAAAAATAAAGTCATGTGAATCGTGATTTCAAGAGAAAATATATTATACGTTAATGACATAGACCCTTAGGCAAGGTGTTATCAGTTGTAAAAAATAGTATTACATTCCTCATCTACTAATTTTTCTTCCATTTTTCATATTTCTTCCCAACTGCTTGCCAACCCATTTCAAGTTGAATACTATTAGAATTGAAATAAACCTAAATTCTAAAATGTCTCATGATTTAAGTTTCTGTTCACTTAATTGACATATTTTATAAAACTGTGGTAACTGCACCCTAAGACTGTCATCTATTCATCTTGCCTTGGATTTGAACACATTTATGGTAGGTGACTGGATCATGTCTACAAGATTTTAAGGCATTAAGGTAAAGTGGGTATATGTTGGCTTTTGCTATAAATCATGCTATTTAATGGAGAAATTAGAGAATGGTATCTATAATAGCAAGCATTATCTGGGTTGAGGTGATTTTTACAAACTTCATCATAGATTTATCCATTGGATATTTGGGTAATTAATTTTGGATCATGGTAGACTTGATCCACCTTATCCTGACTTTGCTAGCCCAAGGATGCTTTTGCCATGTTTTCCTTCTTTAGCCTTCTGAGTTTTTCACACAGGAAAAATAACATTTTGATAAATTATTTACTCAGATATTCAAGAAAAATTTCAAATGTCAGTCAGTATTCAGCATTTAAGAACACACAGTGCAGAGTTGGATTATTGGAGAGGTAGAATGGAAAAATGGAAGCAGGGAAATCATTGTCTGAATATAAAGGAATTAGAAGGGTACCTGGGTACTCATTCAGTCAATTTGGAAGATGTAAAAAAAAAATAGTACAATAATTATGTTAACTTCCTCAAGAACAATAGCCTAGTCATAAAAAGACTGATTCTAGAGCCATGCCTGACCCTCTCACATAATAGCTATTTTCCTGAGTAATACAACTCTTTTATGCCCTATTTCATTTATTTATACAAATTTTCTACCCAAGTTTGGTAAGGAAGAAATGAGTTAGTACCTGTGAAGTGCTTAGAAATATGTCTAGAAATATGATGATGAGGAGGAGGAGAAGGAGGAGGAGGAGGATGTAAACTTCTATTAGTTTGGATTCACAGCTAGAACTCCAAGGTCTATCATGTAATTATTGTTCTCATCCAGGTTATCTGAAAATCCATGCACAATACAGGTGTTGGTGTGCATTGGAAGTAAGTCAGGTATGGGGTATGGATGGAGTGTAAGAAAGGCAACATTGGAATAGGAATACAATACCAGATGGAGTTCTCAATATTACTTCTGACGGCATTTATTTATCTGGCCCAGACATAAATCTCCAGATATATCACAGTGCTATTCAAGCCACTCTCACACTTGGCTTATATTTACCTGGATTGCTCTAATACCCTGCCGAACTCAACTAGATTCTTCTATTCTTTCCTATCTAGCCCATTGATGTGCTAGTACAACTAATAACTAACATTTGTATAGAGCTTTATAGCACTTAAAATGCTTACACATTTTCTCACTGAATTTAATTTATCCTTTCTGTTTAGACAGACAACTTAATTGTTCTTACATGCAGTTGCAAAAGATTCAACACCAAAATTTTGTATTATTCCTATGTTATGTTTATGAGGTTTAGTACTGTTCATTTTTTAAAAAAATCACTTAATAGTGATATAAGCTTTCACTAATAATTTTGAAAATAAAAATATAACTTAAAAAGGCATCATCAAGCAACTAGTTCTCAATTTATATCTCCCATCTACACATTTTATCCATTTTGAAATAATGTCTGGAAGGTGTGCAGCAACCATTTTTGCAAACGGTTAGGTTAGACAGTTGAAGCAAGTCCACCTACTGAATAATCTACATTTACTACCTATTTTAAAACTTTAACATTTTCCCAGTCTTCATTTGGACGATTTCCTGGCTTTTTATTTCAGAAATTCTTTTTTCTTTCATAAAGTGCATTTTCAATCTGAATACCAGAAAGTTTTAATTATTAAAGCTTAACATATTTAAATAACTTAAAGAACAAGTGTTCCTCCATAAATTATCTACTTTATAATCTTCCTGGCTATTCCCCACCTTAATATATTTTCATTGTTAAAGAGGTAGCCTAGCCATTGAGAGAGTGAGGAGGAGGTGGGGGCGGGGGGGATAGATTAACAGATTTATGCAGAATTTAGTCCATATGTTTCAGTTTGTATTTACATTTTAGAAAATAAAATTTTCTTTGTGATTAATTTTTTATGTAACTATTTACTTCTTTCCAAAATAAAATTTCTGTAACGTCGTCTGTTCCCTTCTATAATCTATCTAAAATTTACACTAGCAAATTTTCTGCGTAACTTCTAATATTATAAATGTACAAAACTATTCATTGCAGCATTACTTGTAAAAGACTGTAGGAAAGCCCTAGGAAGTCAATTATGGAGCACACTGAGGGGAGGAGAGCGGTGGTGTAGGAGGTCTGGATCCTTCTTCCTACACCTCCCATGGGATAAAGTTTATCTGTGGTCGGAAAGGCAACGACCATGGCTTTTCTCTCCTATCTCTCTCCTCCTTTATAAGGACAGGAAACCTTTGCTCTATACAATTTTAAAAGGAAACTTGATAGCAAAGTACAATCATGCTTGATTATTTCATGTCCATTGGGGCAGGGAGGGAGGGAGTAGACCGAAGTGTTTGGTGAACACCGAAGCTGAGCGAAGACAACAGGGAGGGGAGCACAGGGGCAGGGGTGCGTGCTGAATCCAGAACTATAGACGAGGCAGGGCAGAGCCAGAAGTCCACACTCCCTGATGCTCAGAGAGAACACCTTGCCTAAGGCTTATCCGTTTTGTTTTTAATTGACATAGAATTTTCATTCATTTCAGGTATATGAAAGAACATAATGATGAGACATTTATAACCCTTACGAAGTGATAACTGCAACAAGTCTACTACCCTTCTGACCTCCTACTTAGCTATTACAATACCACTGACTGTATTCCCTATGTTGTACTTAACATCCTGTCACTACATATATGTGTGTGTGTGTGTGTGTGTGTGCATGCACATACATGTGTGTGTATAAAGGTATACACATTTTAAGAAAGGAAAAACTGTATTAAAATACTGATAACAAAAGATGAATACAAGTCACATTTGACTTTGCGATTACAAGAGGTGCTCAAAGTGGTCACCAGCAGTGTCCAGACACTTCTGATTATGGAGAACTACTGCTTGAGGAACATTAACCCAAGTGTCTACTTGTATTGCTGTGCATGCTGTTTCAGTTTCTTCCCAAAGTACCACCAGTGTCACCTGTTTTCTATGGTACACCACATCCTTTAAGATCTCCCATGGTAGTAGTCAAGGGGTATTAAGTCAGGAGAATGTGGTGGAAATTCAAACAATGTTCTCAAATTTCAAATAGCACATCAGAATGGTCTTTTGCTACTCTGCCACTTTCTTTGACTGTCCTGCCTGTCACATGATGATGCTAGCATTCATTTGAATTTTTTTCATCCATTCGATCAATAACATCTTTTGAGTGAATATGATACTACACATTGCTACTATAATTCAATTTAACTTTGAAAATTAACACATAGATAACATCTCGTAAAATACATATACTTTTTTTGGCACCCTGGTGTATGTGTGTGTGTGTGAGCTTGTGTGTGGATTTAATTATAGTCGACAGAAAAAATTATTTTATACAGTTTCAGGGGTACAGCTCAGTAGTTAGGCATTTATATAATCTATGAAGTGCTCCCACAATAAGTATAGTACCCATCTGACACCCTACATAATCTTTACATTATTAACTATATTCCCCATATAGTACTTTACAGTCCTATGACTATTTCGTGACTACCAATGTGTACTTTCTAACCTCTTCACCTTTCCCACCTAACCTCCAAACCCGCTCCCATCTGCCAACCACCAGTTTGTTCTTGGTGTCTATGAGTCTATTTCTGTTTTGTTGGTTAATTTATTCTCTTATTTAGATGCCACACATAAGTGAATTCATATGGTATTTGCCTTTCTTAGTCTGACTTATTTCACTTAACATAATAACAAAATGAAATCTCACCATTTGCAACAACACGAATAGACCTAGAGAATATTATGCTAAGGGCAATAAACCTAATGTTTATCCTTAATCAATATAATGAAACCACACTCCACCGTTAAACCAAGAAAATGCCTGGTATATATTAGCAAACTGTGGCTGGAAGACAGACAGGAGAACTGAGGAAGTATCCAGTTTGTTGCATTGTTTGTCTTCAGTATACAACCGTCTTCACATTCCTGTAGAGATTCCTTCTCTGTAGGGTAGGGTGGTTTACCACAGTGATAGCTGCTCTATTTCTATTGGTCTTGCCTTTGTGCTGTGCCTCACAGGTCTTTTTGCATAAGCTTCCAGTAATATTTATTTATATAAATGCTTTGACATATAGAAAACACAAATTTTGTATTGTTTGTTAACAATTACACAACTGCACTCTGTTAGTATTATGATTTGTAAGTGCCTTTTCCACTCTTTTCTTCAGAATTGCTATCAGAGTTTGCTTTCTGAAATGCCAATGGAGTAGAAAGTCATAAAGGTACATAAAACTCATGATATAGTAAAAGTAGAGGTCAGAATTACAATATCTTAATTTGGAAGACAGATTGCCTATATTTATTTTTCTAGTTCTCTCACTAAAAGGGGCCAAAGAACACGAAGATGAACATCCATCCACTGATTCACACTACCCAGAGGTAGCACTGGAGTGCTCTGCCAATTTTGTGGCACATAAATAATGCCTGCCCTGCTCCCTTACATTGTCACTTCAAAAAAAATAAAACTGTTCTCAGTCATACGACTACTTAAGGTGAAAGCCTTTGAACCAGTGTCCTTTCTGTTAATGAAAATGAATCCAGCCGTGTTAAATGCTGCAGGATGGTCAGTCATATGCTTACTTGAGGGTTTTCATTAAAATTTCTGTGCTTCAACCTGGAAACAAAAAGTAAATAAATCTGCTAGTACAAAATCTCCACGAAACACTGCTTTCTGTCACACACTCCATTTGGTGATAGCTCCTGGATTCATTAAAATGCATCCTTGTAACTTCAGCTCCTGAGTGTATCATATGTGTATCAGTTGCAGCACAGAGATGTATTACATTTTTCACACGATTTGAACAAGTTTTGAATATTAAAGGACAGATACAAAGAAGGACCATGCTACTGGAACTGCTGGCAGAACTTTGGGTCCAGTTAATTGCTGTAAACAGAATGATTTCTAATGCTTTTTTAAGTTATGTGTCTGTGACTGCCAGCAACGTTCAATGGGGCCTGTATAAATTCACTCTATCTCTGACTCCAGTTGACTGACATGTGAACCATGAACTGATGGTGTTTGAAGAAGTGCACTGCATTTCTATAAAGCTATGGATATTTTCTGAACCTTACACAACCAGATCTAAATACTATGATTTCAGCTGTAACTCTTCAATTCTTGAAAATCATTATAAGCCAGACAAATATTTTAGTGTTGAGTTCATTTCTTGATTCATTACAAATGCATTCAGTGAGTATAAATTTGATGGTAGGGGATGCTTATTGCAACATTCACTAATGCAGCTTTTAATGACTAGCTTACGTTTTTGTTAGTCAAAATATGAAATAATGTTTCTATTTTGATTTGCATTCTAATTTTTAATTAGTTAAGAAAAATATCCACATAATATGTTTTAAATTTGTATTTTAATTGATTATGTTATTAAAGTTACTAGTAAACCAGTTATGACTGATTTTTTGGAGATACTGAAATTGTAGTTTTCCATAGAGGGACATATAATACTTGTGTTCAAAAATAATAAAAGATCATAAATTAGAATGTAAGTGTGCTCTCTCTCTCTCTCTCTCTCTCTCTCTCATCCTTTACCTATATGGTAGTTAACTCCAATTAAAAAAGGAAGAAAAAATTTTCCCCATGGGTAATTCTGTGAAATATTGAAATAATACTATTTATAGAAATAGAACTAAAAACAAGTTTTATTATATGTATTTTGACCCAAAATTAACTGTTTTAACATAGTAGAAATCTCTCACTTGAAAGACAATAATTAAAACCTTTTGTTCCCATGTTAAAATCTTTCCAAAGACAATTGTAACAGGGTATAATCCAGCACGGATTGTATAGGAAAAACATAATTTAGATGCGTGATACCAAAAACTTTCTTTCATGCTCCAGATTGTAACATTCTGTGACTAATCTTTTTTTTTTTGAAAAGCATATCAAAATGCTTCTTAAATACAACAGTACTTGTATTTTTTTCATTCTTTTGTAGAATGGTAATTTTTATTTTTCTTGTGGCATTTAGTTTCTTCACAACTGTTTAATGTCAGGTAGTTTCAGGTATTGGCAGTGGTTGTGAACAGCAAAGCTGATAGTAGTTCTGTGCAATCAAGAATCAATATTCTATCCTGAGAAGAACATAGTCCCCTCAGAGATGTGATTCTTGGTATGAAAATAGCTTGTTTTATCATAAACACCATTGTATATTTTGTACATATTATTTGGGGACCTTAAGTTCATTCTTGGGTATTGCTTCTGTCATTGGGCTGAATAGAAAAAATTAACTCTCAAAACTCAAAACTACCTGCTCATATAAAATTAATTTGAAAGTATAAGGCACAAAGCACAATGTGAAACACAAACTTCCTTAAGGATATGAAAAAATAATATTAGGCCAATTATACCAACATCACTACATGATTTAGGATTTACTGGCTAATATCTCAAGGTTTCAATATTATCATAACTAAAATAAGAGGCTTCACAGCAATGATATTAAAAGGATTTTATAGTCTAAGACTGTGATTTTTGTGAATCAGTAAAGATGTGACAATTTTTCTAAATGATATAATCATTTCCATGCATACATAGCAGTGTTGAAAAATAATATATGCTTGTCTACCTTATTGTTCTAATAAAAAGACAAAAGGGTGGTTTTACAGTGTTACTTTATAAACTTGATTTTAAAAGCATCAACAAAGCAATTAGTATCCAGTTAATTATATGGCAGTGACAGAAAATGTTGCACGTGCTGAAAAATGAAAGCTGTGTGGAAATCAAACTAAATGACAGTTGAGCCATAGCTCTTGATAAAGTTATCTAAACAAACACAATGTTGAGATACGGTGGTACATTCTGCTGCTAGTAGGAAAAGAGAGAGAGACTATCAGGGAAGAATAGTCAATTCATAAAAATGAAAATGTATGCAGTTTTGCAAACAGAAACTCTGTTTTCATGTGTGCTGTATCTCAAATTATTAGGTTGTACACCTTACAATTATACAAGGTTATACGTCAGTCATATTTGAATAAAACTAGGAATAAATCAATAAAAAATGGTTGAAATTTTACTGTAAGTACCTTAAAAAAAAAAAGAGTCCACTAATTTGGCACTTCCCAGATTTGTAAAAGGTACTTGATAAAAGCAATACCAAAAGCAAACAAACATACAAACAAAACCCAAAACCTAAAGAGGAAGAGAGAAGATTCTCTCTTAGAGCCTTTTGTAAGAACATCCAAGGAAGTATTGTTGGCCATAGAATAAGTTCAATAAAGAGGCAAAGATCAAATTATGCTTTTGCCCATTTCATGATTTCTTTTTTTATTCCAAGTTTTGTTTTGCCTTCTCTTCCAAGGCTATAATTTCAGATGGCTTCAAGTAGAGTGGGGAGGGGAGTTGAAAACAGTAAGAAGCCAGCTGTAAAACCCATGCAGGCTTTTGGGGTGGAAGCATTTATGTAGCATCCTGCTTTCAATTCACACCAAGAAATAAGCCAAGAAATAGACTGAATAGAAATTCCATTTATATGTGGAGATTTATATATATTACAGGTGATTATTGAACAATATTTGAAGTGATGTTAAAATAGTGATCATCAATTTGTGAAAAAATTAAAATTTTATCCTTTTTTTCATACACATAGAACAATTCCAGATGAAAAATCTTAACAGAGGAGTGAATGTACATATGCACACACACACGCACACGCACATACACACACACACACGCACACACACACACACACACACACACACAGACATACATATTATAACTCTACAGAGATGCACTTTTATAGATAAATATAAAAATATAAATGTGATTATAGATATCAATATTGGAATAAGATTTTGGGCCTCAAGGGGCAAGAAGATAAGTCATTAAGGAACCATAAAGGAAAAGATTAATGTATTTCACCATATGAAAATCAAATTGATTTTGAGGTGGCAAAGAGAATATGGACATTCTGAAAAATAGAGAATACTAGGAGAATTTGTTTGCAATATGTATCACAATTAATAGGTTAGAATAAAATTATTAATATAGAGATAGTTCTTTTAAAGTCATAAGGAAGAAATCAGTCCCAGAGGAAAAAGAAAAGGGGGATAGCAGTTATGAACTGTCATGACTATGAATGTGAAAACTAATAAAAAAGTTAGCATAAAAACTAGTAGAAATGACCTGTAAGTTAAATGAGCACAAGAAAGGTATCAAATCTCTAAAATTAAAATTATTAATAAAATAATTGTGGAATAAGATAATAGGGAAGCACACATTCCATGAACAATTGTTGGAAGTTTAAACTGGAATACCTCTTGTGGTTGATTTGACTAACAAATATAAAATAATATAAAATCCACACCATTTAACCTGCCAATTACATTTCTTCTATTTATTAGAAATACTGCCACCAGAATACAAAGTTATATATTCAAAGATATTCATTAACAACATTTTATATCATGGAAAAAAATGTGGGACACAGTATTGTCTATTACAAGGAAAATTTTAGAGAATGTTCTGCTGTTTGTAAGAGAAAAATGATAGGTTTGTTTTTTGAACAGGGATTGATTTCTAACACATAACTACCTTTTAACATCAGAAAAAATACAAGTATGTGGTACATAGAGAAATATCTAGGAGGATACCTTGCAAATTTGAATAGTTCTTCTCTCTGAGGTCTATCATCATACTACTTGGGAGGTTATTGGAACACTTAACTTTGGTATTATTTAAACATTTTGATAATGATAATTATAATATTAAGGTGAAAAAATATCAAACAATGCTCTTCCATTTGTGGATTTTGTTGTTACTAAAGTATGGCATAGTTTACTTTGAGTATTAATATGCACTGGCAGGAGTTATAAAGGATAGTTATTTAATATGTTTCTATAACTCAAATAATAAATGCACATCTAATCTGCTTAGCTGCCTGAGGCGAAGTCTTTATCACTTCATGTTGATTGTAGTAGAATAACTTGGCATGTATATATTTTGAAGAGCTAGGATTTTGAGTGAACCAAAGATTTCTTAAACTGTAGTCTATGAGTGCTGTTACAGAAAAATCCAGCCATAAATACCTCTATTTTTTATATTACATGGTTGGATACTTTCAGGACATCCCTTGTAAATTGCATGGTTATTTTCCATGAATAGCAAAACATCTGCAGAATAACATGAAAATGTCTGCAGAATAAAACAAATGATGTCTGCAGAATAATATAAATAACAAAATGTGGAATAGAAAGCTCCATTACTAGAATAGACAACAGAATATTTTTCTACTCTTACCTCCATAATAATTTGCTATATGACTAGAAATAAATCTTTAACCTTTCCAGGTCTCAATTTCAGTAACCATCAAATAGAAGGATAGACTAGGCAATACCCACATTCATTTCCAGTCCTTGTTTTGTATTTGTTAAATTCTGTTTTCTAAAACTCCAGTTAGAAACCAAAACTGCAGTCACAATTCTTTCATGTGTAGTGAAAAAAAAAAGAAAAAAAAAGTCTAACTGGGGATTAATGAGATACTTAAAGGTGAAAAGCCTGAATCAAGGGGTAGGCATAATTCAAATATAAATTTTAGTGCAAAAATCTCTTCAAAAATATATGTCAAACTGTAATAGTCATACCATGATATCAGAATGACCTCTCTCTCATCTTTGATATCATTGAACAATAGAAGATTAAAAAATTATTATAATCAGAAAATGTTATCTTATTTTTGTTGTATTCTGAAGACAAACTAAATTGGTTTAAATTCTGATTCTGTGAGTTACTAGCTGTAAAGTTGAAAAATAAGAATATTAGACTAAAAAAAAAACAAAACAAAACAAAAAACACCTCTTTTGGCTAGGATAATTAATATGTAAAGAGTAGGAAATAATAGTGTCTGGTTCTAGGGTTATTGTGAGGACAGATTGGATAATTCTAATAATGTAGATCATGTTTGACAGAGAGTAACAGCTTAGTATTTGTGGCATTTACTATTATCATTTCTGGCTTTTTGGTTTACTATTTAATATGGCCTTCCATGCACTTAAGATTATAAATATATTCACAAAATAATTTAATTCATACTATATATAAAACACTTCCTTAAGTCATTTAGAAGGTATTCTTTAATGTAGTGTGAGGTTATGTATTCTTTTTTTTTTCCCATCCAAATGGATGACTTATAATACATGCAATGTGTTGGATACTCCAAATTTCCCTCAGTTATACCACTTTTAATATTCCCTACTGAATTCCTATAGCTAATGAATCTGTTTTCAATTTCTACAAATAAAAAATGCATCATTGTTTAAGGGAGAAATAAATATCTATTTGTAAATTGAGTATTTATACTTGCCATGTTAGGTATTGATGGGTAATGCAATTTACACCATATGGTGAAGCTTACATTATTTAATTTAATAACACTGAACTATTAACTGTTAGCTTTATTTCATGGAATAGTTTACTACCATGATTGTTCACTGGAGTAAATTTATTTTATGCGTAGCTACTTCTATGACATCATTAACATTTTCAAGGGCAGCAAAATTGTAAACAGTAATCCTAAACATGTATATGCACACACATCAAGATGGGTAACTAAGTCTTAAGTTTTGGAAGTGCTTTGCTCCCTCTTATTATTGTGTTAAATATTAGGGGAAAATAATTATTTATTTAACCTTGCCTACACAGAGTTTTTCCAAAATAGTCAACTGGCATCTCTTAAAATGAACTAGTATTTCATAAAATATTGTTTTCTATGGAGTATAGCTTAGAAATAGGAGATAGGGATCTACATTATCAGGTTTTTAAAAAATACCAACTCAAGCCACATATCTTGAAAACATAAAAAAGAAAGTGTCAGTAGATTTCCTCTGCTTGGAAACTAAAGTGCAAAAACCTCATATCGCCTTTATAATAAATAATCACTTCAACCATATTGTCTAGTTTATAACCTGATGGAGACAAGAGGGCATTCACTCTTTCCTGCAAGGAAGAAGGAAATGAGTCTTCCTGAATGATTTCCAACATTATTTTACTTAGACAAATACACTTTGATACTTGTTTTTACATTACAGTATTCTGTTTGTTCAAATGCAGTAATGTAGAATCATATCATAAGGAAGTTTCAAATGATATCTACATATATTCATAGTAGTAGAGTGAGAATGTTAGTAACTCAACAACTATAATGCTTGAAATTGAATCTGGGATCTACCCGTTAGGAGCTATGTGACATTAGGAAAATTGCTTAAATTCGATAGACTTCAGTTACCTGATCTAAATAATCAGGAAATAATGAATATGCCTTTATAAGTTTATGTGTGTGGATTTATGTTTTAATACATGAAAATTTTTTTGAAGAGTTTTGGCACAGAATAAAAAACAAAAAAGTAATTTCTTATTGATATTCTGTTCTACCAGTTTCTATATTTTAAAAGAAACATTATAATTATTAGTTTCATTTTAGCCTTTTATATTACCTATTAAAAGGCTGTATGTCCATATCCTACCTAATAATGTGGGGTTATCTTGTTTGTATCAAATCAACTTTATTTATTAGAGCAGTTTTAGATTCACAACAAAACTGAGTGAAAGCTGCAGAGATTCCCCACATACTCCTTGCCCCTACTCATGCACAGCCTCCACCATTATCGGGATCCCTTATTGTACATTTGTTACAATTGATGAACCTACATTGACACCTCATTATCACCCAAAATCCATAGTTTATATTAGAGTTCACTCTTGTTGTTGTAATTCTGTGCTTTGGAACAAATATATAATGCCATGTATTCACCAGTAACAGTATCCCACAGAATAGTATCACTGCCCTAAAATTCCTCTGTGCTCTATCCATTCATTGCTTCCTCCTACTTAACCACTGGCAATCAATGTCCTTTTACTTTTTGTGTAGTATTGCCTTTCTAGAACGTCACATAGTTGGAATCCTACAGTATATACACTTTTCAGATTGGTGTCTTTCACTTAATAATGTGCATTAAATTTCCTCCATGTCTTTTCATGGCTTGATAACACATTACTTTTTAGTGTGGAATAATATTCCATTATCTGGATGTACCATAGTTTATTCATTCACCTCCTAAAAACCATCTTCTTGGTTGCTTTCAGGTTTTGGCAGTGATGAATAACCTGCTGTGAACATCTGTGAGCAGGTTTTGTGTGGGCACTGATAGAAAAGAGCTGAAACACCGGGTGGTAGTGACAAGCTTTATTAAGCGACCTGCCGGGCTGTCGTGCAATGGGAGAGCAGCGGCTCCGACCGTGGGAGGGGTAGTTATATAGGTAGGGGGGTTGGCGGGCAACATGTGGAAGGAAGTATAGGTGTCTCCTTCTCATTGGCCAAGGGTAGGTTTCAATTTCCCAGGCTAAGTAGGTTCCCAGGCTGAGCTGAGTCACTGCAAGACAAGGGAAGGGAGGGAGAGACCAAATGAACAAGCCTTTTGTTATGTGAGAAAGGGGCAGAGGTCTCGGCTCCTCTAGCCACTTTCTGTTGTAGTGGGGCGTCCATCAGGGGGTCAAGGCTGGCGCAATGGTGGTAGAGCATTCGTAGAGGGTTTGGTGAGCTTTTGATTAGTGAAGGCCGGGACTTTAAAAAGTTGGTAAAAAACCTGAAAAGGACTAATCATAAGATGAAAAGATTGCAAGTGAGAGGGAGAGAGGAGGAGGATGGCTTTATGAGAGACTAAATCTTGGAGTCTGTGTGGGGCTCCATGATTACTCGATGGCCCCAAGTGAGCTTTAGGCTCTGGGCTGCAGTAAGTGTGGCAGCTGCTAGGGCCCGGAGGCAAGGGGCCCATCTGTGAACGGTAGGATCTAGCTGTTTAGACAGATAGGCTGCTGGAGTGAAAGCTGAGACCCCCTGCGACAAACAAAACTGACCAAGGACCCCAACTGCTAGGCCTGACTTCTCGGTGACATATAGGGTGAAAGGGTGTCAGAAGTCTGGAAGAGCAAGCGCAGGGGTGGAGAGCAGGGCTTCCTTGAGGGTGAGAAAATGGGATGGATGGGTGCTACAGGATTGAGCAGCTTCTCCAGGTCACCCCTAGTGGCCTCATAAAGGGGTTTAGCTGACACACTGAAATTGGGTACCCAGGAGTGTTGTATCCTGCAATGCCAAGGAATGAGAGAAGCTCAGTTTTACAGGAGGAAACTGGGAGTTCTTCAGTGATCGCCTTCTGTCCCTGAGATCTTAGTCCCTAAGTAAGTGACAGAGGAGAGGGCTATTTGGGCTTTAGCAGGGGCGACCTGATATCCCCATCGGCCTAGGAAGTTAAGCAGGTCAGAAGTGTGTTATATAGAGGACTCCTTGGAGGGCTGCAGAGTAGCAAATCATCAACACATTGGAGTAGGGAACTGGCCTGTACCGACATGCCTTTTAGGTCATGTGCTAAAGCTGGTCCAAAGAAGTGGGGGCTACCCCACAACCCCTGCGGGAGAACTGTCCAGGTAAGTCGTTGTGATTGGCCAGTGTCTGGGTCAGTCCAAGTGAAGGCAAAGAGGTCCTGGCATTGGGGGTCTAGGGGAATTGTGAAAAAGGCATCTTATAAGTCCAGAACCGAGACAAAGGAAGTGAAAGCAGGAATATTGGACAAAAGCGTGTAGGGATTTGGGACTACTGGGTGGACTGGCAAAATCGCTGCATTAATAACTCTGAGATCCTGTACTAAACAGTATGAGCCATTAGGTTTAGTGACCGGGAGGCTAGGAGTGTTGAAGGGTGAGTTTGCAGGGTGAAGTAGGTGGGCATTGAGGAGCCTGGTAGGTTTGAGTCCTAGTAGGTGTCTTTGAGCAATAGGGTATTGGGGGGCATTAGGGAAAAAATGTGGGTCGTGAAGGCGTACTAGAACAGGGGTGTGGTGTGTGGCCACGGATGGGCTGTCGGTCTCCCAAACTAGAGGGTTCATGGAAGAGGAAGGTAGGGAAAAGGAGGTGGTGGGATTAGTGGGGGTGAGCGAGGCTGAGTCTGGAGCTAAGTCAGCTAATAGTAGGAGGGTATGACCTCGTGGCATGGAGCAGGGAGTAAATGGACAGGAGAGGGTGGCTTTAAATTTGGATAGGATATCCTGCCCCAATAAGGGAGTTGGGCATCGGGGGATGGCTAGAAATTGATGTTCAAATTGGGCAGCATTGTATGTGCAGAGAAGCGGGGGTGTAAGACGAGGATGGGTGATTGTACCTGAAATGCCAATAGTAGTGGCAGGAGATGGGAACGTGGGGCCAGCAAACTCAGGTAATGGGGAATACGTGGCCCCGTATCTAGGAGGAACAGGATCGGCTTACCTGAGACCAGGAGCGTTGCCCGGGGTTCTGACTGAGTGATCTCTGTGGGGGCCGGGGACCCCGGGCACCGTCAGTCCTCACCCGCCAGTCCCAACAGGTCTGGAAGGGAGGTGGGGGGCAAGGTGTCTGGGCAGGACTTACCGAAAGAGGGGGCTGGTGAGAGGGACAGTCGACCCCCCCCAGTGGCCCGATCTCGTTCATATAGCCTGTTATCTATCCCATTTGGCCTGTTTTTCTTGTTCTTCTCTATTATTGAATACCTTGAAGGCAAGATGGAAGAGGTCGCGTTGAGGGGTGGCTGGACCTCCTCAAGCTTTTTTAGCTTTTTTTGAATATCTGGGACAGATTGGGAAATAAAGTGAGAATGGAGCGAGCCATACCAGGGGGAGAGGTTGGGTCCACACGAGTATATTGTTGCAGGGCTTTGGAAAGCCATTCCAGAAATTCTCCAGGATTTTCAGTTAGCCCCTGAAGAATTTCCCAGAGTTTATCACAATTTACAGCCTGTGAACTAACTTATCTAAGGCCTGCAGGATGTATTGAATCATGTGAGGAAAGGAGAGGCAAAGAGCTTCCTTGTTGCCTTCTAGATTCCTCTAGCAGGCAGTGGTTCTCAACCTTCCTAATGCCGCCTCCCTTTAATACAGTTCCTCATGTTGTGGTGACCCCCAACCATAAAATTACTGGCAGCTGCTCTCTACACGTGTGTGACTGGTCCACATAAGTACATTATGTGTTTTCCAATGGTCTTAGGTGACCCCTGTGAAAGGCTCGTTCAACCCCAAAGGGGTCACAACCCACAGGTTGAGAACTGCTGGGAGCCTTCCCCAACATTCGGAAGGTAGAGCCTTTCCGCAACAGTCCCATTCATTTAATTTTGCTTTCATTTCTCCTGCCTTTGAGGTCAAATTTGAAGGCAAATTCATCAAATCCTCTCTCAGACCAAGGTCCATGTTTTCTTCTAGGCAATTTATTGTTTCAAGTCTTATATTTAAATCTTGGATGGGATACAATATGAATGCAGCATTTTTAGTAAGTTGTACTCATGTCAAACATGAGCTACATTAAAAAAAAAACACAATAAACAAAAAACTTTAGTATATCCTTTGTCATGTTCTTTCTCTTTCTATTCCTAGAAATAATTCTAGAATTTTACAATATAGTTTTTCTTCATTTCATTGAATAAATTTACCGAGTAATATTTCCATTGATTATCCTTTGTATTTTGCCATTAATGCATATTGTGTTCGAAAATCACTTTTTAATTAAGAAAAAAATTAAGGGAGAACATAAAGAATTTTTTTTTTTAGGTTTTTGTATGTTTATTTGTTTTTGTTTTATTCTTTGAGGTAATTTTCTTTGGGCAAAGGAGATGCAGTAGGAAGATTTTTAAAATAAGTTTTTGGGGTTTAGGATTACCCAGAATCTCTGAGTTCTCAGAGATAACTATAGTTCCTATTGTTAAGATCTTTATCTTTATTAATATGCTGGGTTTCACAAAAACCTTGAAAGATTATGTATTCAGTGGTTGTTGTATATTCCCAATTGTGGGAAATCAGTTGCCAAGCTTAATAGGTAGTAAAGTTCTCTATACAAGTCTAAGCACTAAACCTTGGTGCTTAAAAACCTTGCATTTTATTTCATACCTTGAGGCAAGAATTTAAAGTTTGTGCTTGTTGCTCTAACACTTTTAATGTTGCTATGAGCAACCTCGTTGGTGTAGTAGAGAGGATAATGATCAAGTTTCTTAAAAAAAGCCAAAATAGCAGTGGCTTATCAAGATAGAATTTTAATGTTCTCTCACAGTGTAGTCCAAATATAAGTAGCCCAGGGCTCTATGAATGTTTCTGAGCACAGCTTTGATGTCCCAAACTCATGGTTTCCATATTGTGGCCTAAAATTGCTGCTTCAGACTCCCTTCACCAAGACTATTTTATAGCCAGTGAAAAGGTTGGAAAAACAAGCAAAGAGCATGCTTTTTCACTTTAATGGCATAACCCGGGAATTTCACAAACACTTGGGCCTGTGTCCCATTGGCTGTAAGTCAGGCACATTGCCATACTTAGCTGCAGGTAAGCAGGCATACGTAGTCTGTGACTGGTGGCCATCCACCAGAAAAATCTTGTGGTTTTCATTTTAAATGCATTAGAGCAAAATGGAAAGAGAGGAGCAAAAGTCATCTTCATCACAGTTGACATTATTCATCTTCTTTAAATTAACTTATTCCCGTACTGACTTGTTACACCCAGGTTTCATTCTCAATGAGCGTGTTGTTAATTACTTGAATTTCTGATTTCCCAATGAATCCTGTATAATGCTATCCTACTCAGAAAAAAGAAATATTATACACACACACACACACACACACACACACACACACACACACGAGTACACATGTAAAACTTGCTATATTTTATTTCATTTGTTTCCAACAGTTAATTGCAAATGTTTCCATATGTCACTTGGAGTGTTTTGCTTAAATCCCTCTCTCTTTATCAATTCTTTTATAAAATAGATTTCTTTAAGCAACAGAAACCAAATCTTGTTAACTGAAGAAAAATAAAGGATGCTATTGAACATATACAAATTGCCTCACCGTTATCAATCAAAGGCCAAGTTAAAATACCATGCTGCTCTCAGACCCATCTGGAGATGTCCGAAGTTTGAATTCATGAAACTTTATCAGGGTAGCCAACAGATGACTCACCACCAACAGCTTTTAGTCTCTGAGTCTTGTGTCAAGATTCAAATGCCCTGTTAAGAGAGTCTAACTAACCTAACTAACTTGGTCACAGTGTCACCCCTTTTCCTTGGGTAGGTGTCAAAAGAAAGGGCCAGATGGAGTAAAGTAGACATAATTTCCTGAGGGAAGGGATGCTGAGCAGCAAAGACAAGAGTTGTCTTCACTCTTCCTTGGCAGTTCTTACTTTTCCATTTATTTGAATACTTTCATTGGCCTCTATGAGGGGGCAAGTCCCAAAATGTTCAAAACACCCTGTTATCCCCTAGTCTTTTGGCTCAGTAATTTATTTTCTGTGAGAATGAACTTTATTATCTTTAAAATTTAAATAGTATTTAGTTTAAATTCCTTTGTGTGTTTGTTAAATAATTCCTAAGATGCCAGTTATATTTTTGGACTTAGAAATATTAATTTCCATACTTATTAATCAACATTATGAAATTATTTATTTGGTTTCAAATCCTTGCATTTATATTTCATTCCCCCTCCCTTGTTGGGTTATATATGAAATTGTGAGTTCATTAATAGATCAATTATAAAATATTTATCTTCTCAAAAGCTTAATTCAGTGCTAATCATTTATTTACCATTCCATAAGTGCCCCTTCATTAATTGGTAGTTACATCTATCAATTAAAACACCTATCAGTTGTTGCTTAACTGCAAAGTTTTACTTATGTCTCAGATAGAAAAGATAAGTAGGAAGAAAATAATTTATTAAATAAACATCCACAAAACTATAACCTTCCCTACATCCACTTCACTTTTTCCGTCGAAGCTATTGTATGTGGAGTTGGACAATGACAAGGATTTTGAGTCTTGACTGAGTGAGGTTCAGTGGGAAAAGTTGTCTTGATTAATTAATGATGCCTGCCATAGGGGCCAGTGAGGTTATGGCAATATGTATGATTACTTAACAAAGACTGGGCATTTCAAACTGTCACAGGCACTACGAAGCACCCAGGGAACCTGATGAAACGCTTATTTTACTTTCTAAAGTCTGTGGTTGGGACATAAGATTATGCATTTTTAACAACCTGTCTGTCAAGTGATGTGGATGCTGCTAGTTTACAGGCTGCACTTTGAGTGTGAAGGCCATAAATGTGTATTGGCTAATTATACCATTTTTCACTGGGTTTTTTGGCTTGTATAAATGAAGATCCATACATGCATGTGTGCACTCACGCAACAAATATTTATTGATTCTTCACTATGCACCAGACCACTTTCTAAGTATAGACATACAGCCGGAAATAAAATAAGTCTGTGCTATCACAGATCTGTGTGTGTGTGTGTGTGTGTGTGTGCGCGCGCGCGCACACACACATGCCAGGGAGGGGAATAGGTCAGGATTGGAGCAGAATGGCAGAAATTAAGCAAACACAAAGATAAATAAGTACCTGAACAAAGGGTATCTTACTCTGGGAATATGTATCCCAACTCCCATTTTAAGTTCAGCAGCTAACATACCCAGTTGTTCTTAAGCAAATAAGTAAACTGAAGCTATTCTTCAGCAAATACTACGAGCTAGATTGAGTAAAACAGTACGACCCATTCCTAGCATCTTTCTGTCCCACTCAGGTCTAGTTGTCAGGACTACTATAAGTCAGAATGTGGCAAAGTGGATTCCAGTTTCAGATGTCAGAACTTTACTCCCAATAGTCAAATGAGTCAACTGCACTAAAGAAATCACTAGCCCAGGGAAGAGTGCAGATCTGCTGACCACTGCAGAGACAGGTAATCTCCAGTTGCAGCCTACTGTCGCTGTTTACATTACAGTAAAAACACTGTGAGATCCTCACCTACACGGCCATTATTCCAGATATGAGGCCCTCTGGAAATGAGAGTGAACAGCAGGGAGGGAGAACTCTGTTCTGAATAACGTATGGAACTGAGGTTATCAGAAGGGCTATTTAATCAGTCATGAAGTGGTAGACTTCAAATAGAATTCATATTTAACCTGAAATAAGATAGCTTAAACTAGAAGTAAATGAAACACTGTTCATTGGCAATCCAAAGTGGGTTTGTTACCCGACAGAGTGGTGGCTCAAAAGAATGACACATCAGTGACAAAAAAGTTACATTGTTTTTTATTCATATGATTGTCGTGTGGGCAAATTGAATGATCACATTATATATGCTCCAGAGGTATTTCTTTACACTCTTTTTTTCTAGCCTCCTTTTTGGTTACCCTCTACTACAGAGGTCCTTGGTGCTAATTTTTTTCTAGTATTCTCACAGGCAGCCCCAAATCCTCCCTGAGTAGATTAAATATGGATAACTTCATTTTTCATTCCCTGACTGATTCCAGAGTCAATACCTTAATATTGCTAAAAGAAGTTGTCTTCCTTAAACTAAGGCCTCTGTGATACAGAGAGAATATTTATAAGGTAATAAGTAAAGCATTTTTATGACGAAGAGTCCAGGTATTATGACAAAAACATATTTCACATTTATTATACAATTTTAATCATTGGAGAGAAATGTTTCAACCAGGTACCCAGGAATTTTGTCTATAAAGTAGTTATATATACATTTGTTAAAATGCATTGTCTTTGAAAATACATTTTTATATGCTTTAAGATTTAACTCTTGCTCATGAATTAAGATTCTAAGTCTGACAGATTGGGGAAGAGTTTGCCTCACAATTTAGGAACTTGTACAAGAGTTCAGCAAAGCTGATACCAGAGATTAAGATGTTGTGTCGTGCAGCAAGGCATGGAATGGAAGTCAGGCCATCTGGGGAATGCAAAAACTTCAAGTAAATTCAAGCTCTGAGAAAGGAGAATTGAGTGAGTTTTATTTAAGTCCAGGTCAAAAGACATTAAAATATACCATGAAAAAATGAAGAAGATGACAATTTTATAAGGAACAATGACTAGTGCTCACAAAGAAAGCCAGGTAGACATCTCTATATACCTCAGGAGACTTATTAAGACTATCATTAAAAATTCTATCACTCAGAGATAGTCATTGTTTGGGAGGTATGTTTTTGCAAAGATTTTTTTGTTGTGTGCAAAGTTTTTTTATTGTATATAAATGCATATTGCATATATCTACGTGTATATCCATAACTAAATATGTATGTGTCTACTCTGTCATCTATATATCTGGCACAGAGATATCCAATAAAAATCTAGTGTGAGCCACATGTAAAAGGCTTTTCTGCAATTTACATTTCCTAGTGGACCACATTAAAAACTAAAAGAAACAAATGTAATTAAGTATAATAATATATTTATTCAATGCAATATATATAGAATATTATGCTTTTAATACCTGAAATCAAGGTGCAGTGTGTGATTAATGTATTACTTGTATGTAATCAATATAAAAAGTTAAGATAATTTTAGCTTATGTTATTGGGAATGAAGGATAGGTAAAAATGGTGCAGTTGGTGACGTTATTTATTGCTATGTCCATGGCAACCTTAATAAAAAGACATTGAGAATGAAGATATGCCAATTCCATCAGCCATGCACAAATATTAGAAAAAATGTGAAAAGCAGTTTCCCAAATGTTATTCCCTTGAGTAACTAACACCTGAAAAACAAATAAAAAAAATAAAGATCAGTTTTAATAGCCACATGGCATTCTTTTGCAATATTTAGTAGCCTGGATTAAATTGGTTATTTGATAAATATTCTTGCTCAACTTTTGCATTTCCAACAATGCTTACTAATCACCTTTGTACATGTCTTTGCCTGAATGTGCATCAAAATCTTTGGAAATGCAAGTCATGTGAGAAGAGGGATTTATATAGAAATAATAGTAAAAATGTTAGACTAAGATGTCTTGACCAATACGTATCTTCTCATCCAGCTACCCTTTCCCTTCAGGTATCTGAAGAAAAGAAATATACAGGAGACAGTGGTGCTCCATGGGATATGTAACTAGACAACTTTGAACTTCAAGCCTAGTGAAGATCTCTAGTGATGAAGACTTGACTATGTGGAAGTACAGTTTTACTTATGCTAAGAAAGGACAAAAATAAGTCAGATCTTCTTTTCCTAAAGGCTAAAGAGCCCTTCTTAGGGCCAGAGACACAATCCATCTCTTTGTAGTCTGTAATATACAAGTGTGTGTGTGTGTGTGTGTGTGTGTGTGTGCATGTGCGCGCGCGTGTGTGTGTGTGCGTGCGCGCGCGTGTGTGTGCGTGCGCGCGCGCGCGTGTGTGTGTGTGTGCGTGCGCGCGTGTGTGTGTGCGTGCGCGCGCGCGCGTGTGTGTGTGTGTGCGTGCGCGCGTGTGTGTGTGTGCGTGCGCGCGCGTGTGTGTGTGTGTGTCATGCGCGCGCGTGTGCGTGTGTGCGTGCGCGCGCGCGTGCGTGTGTGTGTGTGTGTCATGCGCGCGCGCGCGCGTGTGTGTGTGTGTGTGTGTGTGTGTGCGTGCACACACACACTACCCCAGTGCTCTCCCAAAGCCTGTCTCTTGACCTCTTGAGAAAGCAAGTTTTTGGCTTGGCAGAAGTGTAAAAAGCAAAACTATCTGGATTATAACATGCACAAAATCTACTTAAAATATTTCGTTTTGCCAAATACAAAATTTTATGAATTCCGTAATGAGTAATAGAAGCAAGTTGTTAACAAAACAACTATTTGGTCTTTTTATCATTCTGCCAAAGCAGGTGACTAATATTCACAAATTACTTTGATTCCCTAATAGAAAATACCTTGTGACAACAGCAAGGCTGAAACTCATATGGACAGAAACAAGTTAAAGTCATACACCTCTTTTAGCAGTGCTTGACCCAGATATATTTTACCTTGTTCAAATATGAGAAAATGCATTAAAAAGTGGTTTATGAAAGTACCACGGAAATCAGATGGGGAGATACCAGTATCAAAAGACTTAGAACCAATAGTTTGAAGTGATCCATTTCAATTTCCAGAAGTCTCATATAATTGATAGACTGTCTAGGTGCAAAATGAGATCAGCCTCATAAGTCTTTCTTAAAACCAACAAGGAAAAGGGGGAAATGAAAAGGAAGAAAGATAAAAAGTACTAAGACAAAAGGATGTACGAATGGAGCGTGATGAGGCATGGGAGCTATTCTGTACACCAGAAGTTCACAGTTATTCGATGTTTGTGCAGATACAGAGACTTTTTTAGGTTTAAATTGAAATTAAATTAAATTGGGCAAATGTACCCAAAGTATTCAAAATTTATATAGTGCAATTTAGGGCATAATCTGAACTATAATTATTCTTATAATAAAAGAAATCTACAATAAAAGGTAATAAAGAACAATTCTCCTTACAAATTAATATGCAAAGATATTAAGAACTAGTTAAGAGAATGAAACAGCATTTTAGAATATCAATTATGTAAGACCAAGCCGAAGGTAATACATGGAGTAAAAGGTTGTCTTACTATGAAAAACCCTAACCCATATTACTATAGATCCCAAGTGGAAGCATTGTAAAAACAAACCAAAAATAAACAGCATTTGCTTTATTAAAATTTCTAAGTATTAGGACTTTCTGACGTATATGTATATATTTTAAAATTTAGTTATATATAATATATGTTTATATATTGTATAAATTTTAGTTATATTTAATATATATTCAAAATTTTTAAGTAGTTAAGACTTTCTAAATATCTTTGTAAGTATTTGGGCTTATCAATTTTATAAGTTATGCTATTTATTCTCTTATTGGATAGGCTAGACCCTCTGGAATAACATTAGGTGTGATATAGGTATCGTTTTTAATAGAAGCAAATTTTATAGTGTTTTATCCTTAGGTTGTTGGTGACTACTACTTTTTAAAATAGGTATCATTATGATAAAGAAATGTTTCTCTGTCACTTTTGCACAAAAATGCTAGTGGGTATTTTTTATTGAGTAAAAAATCTAGTTCACGTTTTAAGATGATTATGTAAGTTTTCTAGGTTTTTTTACATGTTGATGTACTAATAGTAAATTGTGTCTATAGGTTTTTCAACAATAATAGGAACAACCAGGCTGATAATAAACAACTATTCTTTTTTCTTCTCTTTTTTTTAGTTTAGACTCTAGGTACAGTATGTTATTCTTTAATATACTGCTTTATCACTTTCAGAAATACAGTTGGACTTGTTAGAACATTTAGTGTCTTTATTATACTATCTTTAAGATGAGATAGACTTTCCCTTGTGAGACTTCAGTGAGTAATTTGTCTTTATATCTTTGCCTTTGCTTATGGAGCTCTCTCCGGGCATTTCTGCAGCAAGGCTGCCCATCCATCCTGCTGCTTTACATCCAGGAAACTGCAGGCTCTTTCTTCCTTGGCACTTAAAATGTGAGTTGGCTTTTGTGGGTAAAACATAAGGCGTCATTCCACAGATGTGTTTATCCCTCTAATAACAATATTAACTACTAGACTTTGTGCGTAGGCAAATCTTTCTTTAGGGTGCTCTCAGCAACTCCTTTTTTCCTTTGATCATGTTCATGATATTTTTTAACCAAAACTCATTGATAAGACCATAACTATGCAACACTGTTACTACCTTTTTGAATATTTACAGACCAACTTTCATGCTTTATTTGTTTTTTACTTTATTTTTAAATATTAATTTTTATAGTGAGGATACCTTCCAACTAACTTGCACAGTTGCTGCTTTAATTATAAAAGCACATAAGTTAATTAACTACAAAATAAATAGTTATAAAATGCATGCTTTAGACCTATGGTTTCCAACCTTTTTCCACTTGTGTACCTCTTTTAAACCCATTTCTATAAATTGTCACCCCTTGTTTTTAAACAGCTATTTTTAAATACTGACACTTGTTCAGTGCCTATCATAATGTGAAATAGTGGAAATGAGGCAATAAGTTAGGAAAGAAAAATTACTACACTAAAAACACAAACCACAGATTTATTTTATAGTATTTATAACACAGTTAAATATTAATAATGATGATCAATATTTAACAAACTTTTAATTTATTATTAATAATATTTATTTATGTTATCTGAAAAATCTAATAAATGTTATGCAAATCAGTAGCCCATTGAAACATTGTTAGTGAGCTTGTTAAATTTGCTTTGATGCACTTAGTTGCTTGAAATCAGGCTTAAAAGATGCAAGAATGCAGTCTTAAATTCGGACTTGCATTAAGCTTCTTGTGATACTTATTTTTTATGAAGATGTAGGAAGAAAAAGCTCTCTCCACTAGTTCAGTATTAGTAAATAGCAAGAGGTATTTGAGTGTCTTCTCACTGAGCTGTTCGTATTCCTCACTGACATCTACCCAGAAGGTAATAAGATGCTTTCTTCTAAAATCAGAATTTAAAGAAAAATCAGTTGAAAGTTCGATTAACTGCTTTCTTTCATTAATTGATAGTTTAGCTTCTTTGAAGAATTCTTTGTTGAAGGGATCTGCAATCTAGTTGTTTTCTTTTCCACATTGAGGGAAGTACTTATAAAAGGATACTTTAAGACTTTCCAAGTAACACAATATTCTATTTCATGTTTTGGGAAAGGTGCAAGTCGTTCTCAGATAAGAAGGTTGTGCAGAGTTTCAAAAAGTTCAAGTTGACTGCTTTCAATACATGCTTACCAAAAGTCTAGTTTTTTTAATCATTGCCTCAATTTTGTCAGTTTCTTTGAATATAGCAATTGAGCTGTTTTGAAGTCCCAAGTTGAGTTTATTTCTTTAAAAAATCTGATAAATATGCAAGATTTTTTTTTGTTTTGTTTTTTTGGTTTGTGGGTTGCTCCCTGACTGGGAATCGAACCCAGGCCGCAGCGCCGACAGCATCAGCGCCAAAGCCTCAAGCCACTATACCATCAGGGAACTCCCAATATGCAAGATTTTGAAGCCAGTCACTGTCCTGAAACTTTGAAGCAAGCATGAAATGATGATCTTCAAAAAATACCTGGACTTCAGGTCTAAGGTCAAACATCTATGTAAGTACTTTGTCACAAGATAGCCACCTTACCTCCATATGCAAAAGTAATGTGTTGTGAATGCTGTTCATTTCTTCACACAGCACTTTAAACAATCTGGAGTTTTGTGGTTATGACTTAATACAATTTACAGCTTTTATAGTCTCATCAAGAATATCTTTCGGTTCACTAGGAAGAGGCTTGGATGCAAGACTTTGTCTATGAATGCAGCAGTGACTCCATGGTACATGGGGAGTTACTGCTTTAATTCAGCCATGTAGGCCTATAAAATAAACTGACATAGGCTGGCCTCAGTCAGTGCATACACCACAACAATTCGACTGACTAATGACCTTTTCAATGAAATAACCATTGATTGCTTTGAAAATATCTTTTCTTGTGGTATGCTCTGTCCATGGGTAACAAAGCAACAAGTTTTCCTTAATTTCATTTCCTTCCAAGTACCATGTGATGATGAGCAAAATAGATAAATCAGCAACATCTACACTTTCCTTGACCCAGATGGAAAAGAATTTACTTTTTCTAATTCTGTCTACTACTACAGCTTCAACATCATCAGCCATTTCCTGAATTTGTTGAGGCACTGGATTGTTTGAAAAAGAGATAGTATTGATTTTGTGGACATGTTCTTCCCCAAACATACGAAAAGTGCTATCCTTAATATAGGAGAAATTAAATCTTCAGCTATGGTGTGGTTTTTACCACATTCAGCTGTGCAATAAGGGATAAGATATAAAATCTCAAATGCATTCTCACTGTCCTTCTTTCCCAACATCATGTGTGAAGTAACAACAGTTGGATGTTTTTCTAAGCACCAAAACTAATATATTTATTTGTTATTATACATAGGGTATTTAGTTTCTGAATGTTGCATGACAAGAGAGGGTTCCATGCAACTGTTGGATAATATTTCCCCTCACACAACACAGAAAGGCTTAAGACAGTAATCATCTCCTACAAATAAACACCCATATTTAATATACTTTCAGACTATTTCCTTCTCTTCTGTGTAGATTCTGAGTCACACAGCTTTTTACTGTATCCTGGTGTAGGTGTACTTGTAGCTGTGGACATTGAGAAGTACTTGCCGATGGGTTTAATGCACATCAGGTTTTGGTTTTTTAAGCATTCCTATTTTCAACCACTGATCCCAACTGACACATATAAAATTTACTGACAATAATAACTGAAACTATGTTAAACATAAAAAAAAACTATTTGAAAAGAATCACAATGAAAGACAATGTACTTCTATTCAGTTAATAACTAAACTTATCAAACAGTGTGGCTATGGATGTATTTATATGTTTTGTGAAGTTCTAGAAATATCACAAATGGATTGTTCTGAAACTGTATGTAATGGTTGGTAGAAGAGCAGTTTTGGACAAGGGTTCATAGACACACCCTCACCAGTTACCGTTTCCTAACGTGATCTAATTTTGAAATGTCTCCATTAATGTGATTCACACTTAACATTTATTGTTCCATAACTGATATTTTGCAATTTTTTACTTTGCTTTTTTCACCATTACTGATTATTTTTCACATACTCCTGAGTGGCCCAGCATGTGTACCCCTGGAGGTACACGTACCACTGCTTGGAAACTGATGTCTTAGACAAAGGGAATGAATTATTAAGGCTAGAGGAGAACTATGGTGCCATGATGAACAGGTGGAGAATAATTTTAAATTGTCTCCTTATTTTATTTTACCTATCCTGCTCCTTATAAAACACAAACCCACACTCACAAACACTGTTTTTCTGACTATACATAATTTAGTCCTCTTCTGTTGAAATGACTGGAGAAGACTTGCAACACAATGATTAAACCAATTCAAATTTATGACCAGACCCCGAGTTTCCCTTAATGCCTCCAGGCAGCTACATTTGAAGTCCCTCTCACACTTTTATGCTCCCTTACTTTTTAGTTAACTATATCTCATCCTTTTTCTCTATCCTTAAAGCTCAATATATGCTCTTCCAACTTTGTTCTCTGAAGATGCCTCTTGCTGTCTGTTTCACTTGAAACATACATAGTTGAAGCCAGGATAAGCAAAATCAGATTCCTCCCTTGACATCCACCCATCCATCACAGGGCCCCAGCTGACAACCATCACATGGATTCCTGCAAATTCTTCCTACCTCCTAGCTCCTCTGCTTTGTCCTCTAGAGTTGGCAAATGGATTGCAAGAAAGACATAGTTTGCTTTAGTTATGCCATCTATTAGGGGACTACACTAGTTACTACTCAGAACAGACTCAGTAGAGGGTATAGGTCACCAGGAGGTTCAGTTCTATGAGTAAAGCATGGTGAAAACTACTGGGTTTGTGGCTCACACAGGGTCCACGAAGGACTGAGTAGTCACTACACACAAGAGCAGATGCCCCTCAGGTGATATGAAAGAAGCAACCATGTACACAGATTGTTGCTTTAAGACATTTGTCCTTGTGACTCTCATTTGGGTCCTTATCTCTTCAGTGGGGTGTTGACAGTTTTTAATCCATGGCCCAGGAATATTAAAGTTCCAGATGTGTCCAGGCTCCTAATATTTTGACATTTGAACATGTGCCAAACTTATATGTCTTCCCAAGCTATCCAGAATCAATAAATCAAAATCCTAAATTTATACATGCTGGGTTGCAAATAGAGAAAATATATTTCTTGTTTTTTGTATATCCAAATTACCAAATCAGGTAAAAACTCAGGTCTTCTCCTGAGATAAAGAAATGGGTACATTCGGGAACAAAATATACTTTATTATAACTAGTTTTAACTAAGAAAATGTATTCTTAAGCTGGGAACTCATCTAAATTTTGTTTTTACATATCTTTCTGTAATAGTATGGAAGCATTTTAAGCTACTTATGGCAATTGCTTTGCTTTACACCAAACCAACTACTAGATGACCTGCCATGAATTTCAAATATGATTAATATCACCTTCATAAAATTGTTTCAATGTAATTCACCACATGGTATATTTAAACTCCCATGATCCAAATTGCTTTCTATATGACATTATCAAGATGAGGACAGCTTTGAAAAAATAATAACTTAATTCTTTTTAGCCACAGTTTATTACAGAAAAGAAAGGAAATAGAGGCATTGATCATGTTTTAATTGGTTGGCACATTTTCTTTCATTACCATTTCTCAAGGTGATGAAAATGCCCTTTCATTTTTGCTGATCTGTCAATATACTTTTTGCATGCTGTAAATTGCTCAAAGGAATTTGACATATAAGAAGATGATGAAAAATTATCTTTCATCTAGCTGTAATGTTCTTACAATTCTTAAGAACCAGGCATTTAAACATATTTAAATGCCTAAGTCTGGAATCTGCGTTATTGTCACTTCTGAGAAAGAAATACTCCTTTCTGGGCAAGAAGGCCACAAAAATTCTAGTTGTTTTATCTTGTTTTTCAGTTGTTTTTACTCTCTCTCTCTCACTCTCTCTCTTTCTCTCTCTCCCCTCCCTCCCTCCCTCTCTCCTTTCTTGCCCTCCTTCCTTCCCTCTCTCCTTCCTGTTTCTTCCTTGCATTCTCACTTATCACAACAAAAGACTGACATTCTCTTGGTACCTTAAAAACATTCTCCACATACATGCATCCTACCTGGAAAAAACTCTTTAAAATGTACCTGCAGATTCTGATGGCTCAGGGAACCTCTCTTGACTCTTCATTCCATCATGTCTCCTCTTGAGGCCGGCCATCAACCTTGAGAGTTATCGTCTTGTCTTTATGACTTGCTTGCATGTCCTGTAAGAATTTGGTTTTCCTTCCAATCCTAGACTTTGTTTTATGGACTGATTTTGGCTTTGCGATCTGAAGGCTGTCCTTCCCTAGCACCAGTCTCACATCTCCTTGTCTATTCCCTTAAAGAAGTGAGTATGGAAAAACAAAATCAAAGGAAATAAAATGAAACAAAGTAAAGGTTGCTTTTTTAGTACATTGGTACAAACAGGGAGATAGAGGCCTGATTGTAGAAGACCTGATTACCACAGTGCGTGTAACCCAGGGAGGTTTTCTGATTAGGGCAATAAAATGTTGAAAATGATAATCCCTAAAGTTTACTTTGACAAAGGAGTACGAGAAGGCTGAAATGAAGATTGCTGCAAGGACAGAGCCCAGGTAAGGGGCAGGGTGCTTGGAAGTGTGCTCCACAAGCAAGTGGCATCAGCACGATGGAATTTTCCTTCTCTTTTTTAAGAAAATATGCTGAATATCTCAAACCAAGCACAGAAACAGCCCAGAATTTCTGCTCTTTAAGTAATCTTGGATTTTCCACTAATTTGTCTCTAATTATAGCTCTATATTTGTAAGACAGTGCTGATTTCTTGAGAAACATTTCCAAGGATTCGTTTTGCACATGTGTGTCTCTTGCTCCTTGAATTTCCCAGCTTTTCAGTCCTACGAGCATGAATACATTTTGATAAACACATGCAAGTGAATGTTTTTGTCCCCCCTTGAAATTACTTTATGAAAATCCAAAAAAGGAGAAAATAATTTTTGTTGACGACTTACACCTATGTTCTTCCCTTTGCTGTGAAGTGTATATCTGCCTTACCTTTAGAAAGTTTAAAAACCTACAGATCAAAGGAAGCGATAAACTTGGTGGCAGAGTCTACATATGAAACATGATCAGTTCTGTGTTCTGCATCTTTGCTCAAAGTGATAAAATAAGAAAAATATTGAACCTGGGGAGAAGGTTAATATTTCAGTTTTCTGCATAACCACCAAATTCATTGTGCTTCAGAAATGATAAATGACCTACCAAGCAAAAACATATTTAGTTTGTTTACATATTATCAAGGGATACAGAATAACAAGCAAAAGATCAAATGGCTATTTTCATTAGCAAATTTATTTTAGAATTATAATAGCTTAATATGGAAGTATTATATCGTTCTACCACATGCTAGTGATAGTTGCAGACTTGTAACTTTTTTAATAGAACTATTTTGCAATGAAATGTGTAATGTTCAAACAAGGATAGAGTGACAAAGAAGCTTAGATATCATCCATACCGATAACTTATTTTGTAAGAGAGAAAAATAAGAAGGAAGTAATGTGATTCACCCAATGTCTCTTGGGGTTGTCATAACTGAACCAGGGCGAGAACTCTGGTCTCCCAACTCAATTTCTTTCAAATTTTATTCAAGCTAGTCTTTCTTTATTTCTGAATATTTTTCCTGCAAAATAAAAAGCAAACAAACAAACAAATAAACAAAACCCCAAAACCAGAGGTGTCTTTTATTTTTTAAATATCACCCGCATACATGTTTTAGTAGTCCCTATCCACAGATATTATCTTGAAAAGAAAAGCACAAATATTTTCTTCTCTAAGACTGCCAACTTGTTTTCTTTAGACCCTTATGCACATAATATTTCCATATTTCAAGTAATGTTTATAAGTGCATGCATATATACCATAAATAGTTTTGCCCTACACATTAAACTTTAATTACTAAAAATTTCATAGCCAAGGTATGGGAAATTAGAAAAAAATTAGATTTAATCTAAATAACAAAACAATATGACTTTTAGCAACATAGTTATTTTTTAAAGTAAGTTCATGGAGAATTTTACCTGATTAATTTTTCAAATGAGAAAATATCACCATGCTTTGAACTTCATGTGAAAATATTAACTATTCCAAAATGCTAACACATATTTTGTAACTTGAGAAGTAGATGGTATAAGGCTAGCTTAATTTATATAAAGTATATAGGCACATAAAAAGATTCGAGGAGGTTATTAGTACATTTAATAAAAATAAAAATAATTCAATTATTTTTAACCATCAATAATATTTAGCTCACAGATCATATAAAAAGAGGTCACAGTTTGCTGACATGTGGTCTATTCTAGTACTTTCTCATAAAAATATAATATGTACCCCAGAGTTTACATTGTAAATTTCTAGTGATTTATTTAGTGGTTCAGTTTATATTATATTTAATCTGAAAAATCTACAATATTATCATTTCAAACTATACTCAGTTTAAAAATTGTTAATGAGGTGTTTCACATTCTTTTATTTTCATATTATGTTTTTATAGCCGGTATATATTTTGTATTACTCTCATCTTAATTTTGACTCTGCACACTTTGAGTGCTCAGTAACTATGTGTGGTTAGTAACTACTGTACTGAACAGCATAGGTCTAATCATTTGAAACATAATGTATCTGAAACAGAGTTCTTGATTTTTCCTAATGTATTTGATTCTCTCTGTGTCCACTGACTGTAAAAGTATGAGGGCTGTCCAGAAAGTATCCAGCCATGTCTTATGAAAAATAGAGACATTTATGGCTGGATTTTTTCCAGACGGTCCTTGTGTGATTTTCCCAGTTGCTAAAGCCCCAACACTAAGACATTCTTTCTCTTCCCTTTCGTACGAATTCATCACCAGGTCCTGCTGGTTCTGCCTCCAAATTGAAATCCAGACTCATTCTATCTCTGTGCATTTCCCAGGCTCTCTTCCAAGCTACTGCTACCACTCACTTAGAGCATTGCAATGGTCATACTTCTAATTCCAATCTTTGCCCATTGTCATAGTGTTATTTAAATCTGCATCATACCATGTCACCCCTCTACATTAAACTTGAAAATATCTTCCATTACTCTTAAAATCCATCCTCCTTGTCATGGCATATAAGTTTATATATAAAGAGAATTTCTGTCTCTGTCACTTGGTCCCTGCCATAAATAAGAAGCTCAGAAGATTATTGTAAGTATAAATTGATTTAGTGAATATTGACTAACATTTTCAATTTTTGTAGTATGCATTAATATAAATTCTTATTTATCCATTATGAGGGACCTGTCTTGCTTCTGGATTTCTGCTGAGGGCAAAGTGCTGGTGTGTATGCATTTAATGGAATCATCTGAAAGCAGATGATTTCCAGAAATGGAAAACCAATAAGAATATGGGATAGTAATGACCAGTCCATATTTTCTAAACATGGAAACAATTGAGGAAAACATTTTCAATACATAATTTAATGATGTTGGCTAAATAAATTCCTCAGTGTCTAAAAATTGCTTATAAAGAACATCTGATTATTTATAGCACTATTTTTTTTCTTAATCTTGATACTGTTTTAGTCCAAGACAATGTGAGATGAAATCCAAATACTATTTTCCCCTTAAACTCTAGAACAGCATTTTATATGGCGGGTGGGGGAGGAATTGATTGAAATTACTTGAAACTATATGTTTCACTTTATTAAATAATTTTGAGCAGTTTTACAAAGAATAGTGTTGAGTACTTATCATAAAAATTAATATCTTTTAAAATTTAGAAACAGTTTTAATGCCAACTTAAATATAAAATTTTATGCAATGAAGTCTATATGTCACACAAAAGAACTGTAAAGGAGTATTTTACAATTTTAAGGTTTTTTAAATCTCGGATTTGGAGCAAAGGCAGAGTTTATTACTAAGCTACTTATCTAATTTATGTAGGCTTCTTATGTTGGAGTTTTCTGAGTCTCAATCACAAAGCTTAAAAAGCCAATTAGTAACAAGACTATTCAAGGTCCCTGTTGCATAAATATAATACATGCGTTGCAAAGAATGCATGGTCTTTGCTTAAACTTTTACAAAAATTATGGAAGTTGTTGTGCTCAAAAACCAGTTTACTGTGATTTAATTTTAGGATGACGTCAAAATATATTTCAAATTTTAATATGTAATAGGACTTTTCAAATGAAACCAGTTCTTGAGATACTACATGGGTTAAATTATGGTATATTATAGATTGCTGTTATATTGTAGGGAAAATTAAATTACAATAGAAAAATAATTATGTTCACTCAGATGTTTTAATTATAATATTATAAAATACAGTTTCATTAGAGTTAGTTGGCAATGGCACTATTCTCATAATAGCAGCACTAAGGGGCCCCACTAGGGTATGCAATGCCCTAATTAATTACCATGTAGTCCTAGTGCTGGGAATGGTCAATTTGTTCTTCTTATTACTTCAGTAATGATTCCTTTTTGACAATTATTTTACATGTTTAATTTCTACTTATAATTTTGAAAATAACAGGAAGAAGACATTAATTCTATACAATAAAAAGTGTCATGCCTGGGAAATTGTAATGGTAAAAAGGTCACGTATGGATGATGATGTGTGACTGTAAATAGAAATATAATAGTGAATTTTAAGTTTACTAAAGATTTTATGTTTGCAATTCAGGCAAATTGCAAGTTAATAGTACCAAATTGCATGCTTTTCCCACTAGGAGGGAAAAAAAATAAAAAGGACTGTAAAATTTGGCTCTGTGGACCGTGATTGGCAAGGTTACCCAATATTTTAAAGATGAAGTAACCCTGTGGTGAGATTTAGAAAAAAACAATGAACTTAGTAATTTTACAGGCTGAATATTTGCTGAAATATCTTCTCATCATTGGAATTTACCTCTGTCTCATACATTTAATACATCTTTCATGTTTCTATAGTATTTAAAAGTTTAAAATTAATCAACTTTTACAGAATAGGACTTATGGCATAAAAAAGTATCTGAAACAAGAGCATACTGACTTTAAGAGTAGAATCTTCTAATATAATCAAGCTCTTTTGACTCCCATACAATTCACTCATTTGAAGTGCCAAATTCAATGAATTTCAGTATATTCAAATATAGTTGACATCATGAAGGCAGTCAATTTTTGAACATTTCCATCACTTCAAAAAGAAATTGTGTATCCATTAGCTGTCATCCCACTATTTCTCTATCCTCCCCCAGCCCAATATTCTGCTTTCTGTCTCTATAAACATAAATGCATATTCTAGACATTTCATGTAAATGGAATCATATAGCATGTGATCTTCTGTGACTCTCTTCTGCTTAGTTGCTTTCACTGAGCACATTTTTTTTTCAAAATTTTTTTATGTTATGCTGTGTATTACCACTCATTTCTTTTTATGGCTGAATAATATTGATTGCATGCATATACCATATTTTGATTATCCTCTTATTAGTTGATGGATATTTGGGTTATTTACACTTTTTGGTAGAATTACATGAAAGCTATAAATGTGTCTACAAGTTTTTGTGTGGACATATACTCTTATTGTTTTGAATAAATACCTAGAAATGGAATTGCTACGTCACTTGGTAACTCTGTTTATTTATTTGAGAAACTTTCTGTTTTTCAAAGCAGTAATATTATTTTATATTCACACTGAAATTGTGTGAGAGATTCAGTTTCTACACATCCTTGTCAACACTTGTTATTCTCTGATTTTTTTAAAATCTGTCATCCTGGTGGGTATGAAGTGGTATTACATTGTGGTTTTCATTTGCATTTTTTTTTTTTTTGGTGGCTATTGATGTAGAATCTCTCTTTATGTGCTATTGGTCATTTGTGTATTGTTCCCTAAGAAATGTCTATTCACATATTCACATATTTTCATTATTTTAAAAATTTGAGCTGTAATAGTTCTTACTTCAATTTCCTTGTCAAACATATAGTTTGGAAATATTTCCTCCCATTCTTTGGGTTGTATTTGCATTTTCTTGTGTGTCCTTAAAACACAAAAGTTTTTAATGTTGATGAAGGTCAATGTGTGTTTTTTCTTTTGTTTCTTGTGATTTTTGGTGTCATATCTAAGAATGCATCACCAAATCCAATGTCATGAATATTTGCTTCTATTTTTTTCCAACAGTTTTATCATTTTATCTCTTATACTTAAGTTGTTGATTTATTTTGTATTAATTTTTATATATGGGGTGAGGCAAAGGTCAGACTTCAGTGTTTTGCACATGATTATCTAATTGTCCCAGAACCATTATTGAAAGACTATTTTTTTTCCCATTGACTTATCTTCGCACCTTCGTTGGAAGTCAGTTGACTATAGACAAGTGGTTTTATTTCTGGAATCTGTTTCTTACCCTTCTTTTCTTTTATATTTTTAATGCAAATACCATATTATTTACAAATAGAGATAGTTTTACTTCTATCCTTGACTCTGGGGGCCTATTTTTTTCTTTTTTCTTGCCTAATTGCTCTGGAAAGAACCTGCAGTGCAATATTGACTCCAAGTGGCAAAGTCTCCTTACTTGATCTTTTTGTTTACTTTTTAACTTTATGTTTGTCTTGAAGGTATCTAGAAAATATTAGTAAACATGTAATAATAATGTATAAAAATAATAGCTCAATACATTTTCCAAAATTATGAAAGCCTTACCTTTGGCTTCTTACCATTCTTTAGGACTGAAGTCACTGTTATTAAGATAATTCTGACAAAAGTATTTATATAATTACATTTAAAAATAGCATGAATGCAATGGAAACCATAGAAAAATATTGGCACTCACTTGGATAATGCTTGGTGAGGAAATAAAGTAGTTCAACTTAATATGTAACTTTTCAATGGCCTGCAATGTTATGCTCTAAACAGTTTATGTTGTCCTTTTATGGTCTGTAAACTTGCTAAATGTAATGCCATCTACTCTCTTGTTAGTATGTAATAATCTGCCAGTTAAGGGTATGAACATTTCATTCAGATCAACAATTTCCATGCAATTTGCATATATTGTGAACAATTTTATTTTCCTTGCAGAAGTGCTCTTCAACACAATTACTCTGTGTTTGTCAAAGAGATGCTATACTAGCATTTTGTAAAATAGGAGTTTAAAACCACCATATAGGAAGCAATGACTCTAACAAACATAATATAGATACATTTATTGAAGTAATGAAATTAAAATTCCACTAAGTTTCTATCTACTTTAAGATACTGAAAGAAATTTTTTTCTCTCCCTCCTGAATTCATCCGATGATGTTGAAAATCAATAGTCCAACTAAATACCTTTTTCTCAGAATAACATGCTAACTAGTTTGTACATATTTGTCTTTTCTTCAAGTTTCTTATCATAAGTATTACTTCTCCCACTAATATATGGTCTTTTCATTTCCTGATGGATTTGGGACCCTGGTTACAACTACCCCTTTTTGTTAAACTATGTTACTGTGCAGAGTCCACATATGCTTTTTGGAAGTACAATTTATTACTATGATAAACTATTAGTTTTTCCTAATCCCAAACTAACCATTTAGTTTCCCTATTGTAGTCACAAGTTAAAAGGTGAGAATAAAAGTGTGTCCATCTATTACTGTAGGAAACAATGCTAGGAATCCTGTGCTTCATGGGAGCATGTTTGAATGCATTTCAGTCAGTGTAATTGAATTTTACTGTCTGCAGTTTACTGCCTATCTTTAAATTATGTAGGTCCATTACCCCAAAAAGTATTTTCAACTTTAGCTGTAGCATATCCTTATTAAAACTCATAATTGCGTGCTCATTATACTATATTCTTGAATGTTTTATTGTAGTTAGTGTAATATCTGCATCTGCAGCTTGTCACATCCTCTTTTCTGTTGGCAGGACCACATATCACTCAGTGTAAAGTGTTTATTTTCCATTGTACATTTCCTAGTATGGTGATTTTTTATTCTGGTATATGAGTCTCTTTAATTATATATTAATTTTGGATTTCTTCTTAAACAATTTTCCTTTGCAAACTCTTCGTTTTGAAATGGGGACAATCTAATCTATATAGATTAATTTTGATCTCATTGAAAAATTACTCAAATAATAAGACAAAATATGAACTATACCTGAGAAAGTAAAACAAACTACTAAAAAAAGAAACTTTGATATGGAAAGAAATGCAGAGCAGTTATGCTAGAAATTCATGTTTCAAAAAGAAGTTGATTTTAAAAAATGTCCTGACATATTAAAATTTTTTTTCTTTTTTTTTAATTCATTTTTATTGTTAAACTTATTGGGGTGACATCTGTTAGCAAGGATTACATAGGTTTCAGGCATATAATTCTACAATGCATTGTCAGCTTGTTGTATAATAAGTTCACCACCTAATGTGACTTCTCTTTCCATCACCTTATATTTAGCTTCCCCTCCTCTCCCACCCCCTCCCCTTTCTCCCCTCCCTATTCCCCTCATTCCCAAATAAACATTGAACTATTAATTGTGTCCATGGGTTGTTTGCTTGTTTGTTCATTTCTTTTCTCTTTGTTGCTTTCAGTTCTATATTCCGCATATGAGTGAAGTCACAGTTCCTTGCTTTTTCTGTCTGGCTTATTTCAGTAAGCATGATGATCTCCAGGTCCATCCATTTTGTTGCAAATGGCAATATTTCATCTTTTCTTACAGCTGAGTAATATTCCATTGTGTAAATGTACCACAGCTTCTTTATCCAGTCATCTGTCGCAGGGCACTTCGGTTGTTTCCATGTTTTGGCCACTGTGAACAGCGCTGCGATGAACATTGGGGTACATAAGTCTTTGCGGACACAGGTTTTCAAGTCTTTTGGGTAGATCCCCAGAAGGGGGATTGCTGGGTCAAATGGTAGCTCCATTCCCAATTTTCTGAGAAACCTCCACACTGCCTTCCACAGTGGTTGTGCCAGTTTGCACTCCCACCAGCAGTGTACCATGGTTCCTTTTTCTCCACATCCTCTCCAGCACTTGTTATTCCTTGTCTTGTTGATAATAGCCATTCTCACAGGTGTGAGGTGGTATCTCATTGTGGTTCTGATTTGCATTTCCCTGATAGCTAATGAGGATGAGCATTTTTTCATATGTCTGCTGGCCATTTGTATTTCTTCGTGGGGGAAGTGTCTGTTTAGTTCTTCTGCCCACTTTTCAATTGGGTTGTTTGTTTTTTTGTTGTTCAGTCTTATTAGTTCTTTATATATGTTAGATATTAGACCCTTATCTGATGCGTTATTTGCAAATATTTTCTCCCATTCAGTTGGCTGCCTCTTTGCCTTGTTGATGGTTTCTTTTGCTGTGCAGAAGCTTTTTAGTTTGATATAGCCCCATTCATTTATTTGTGCCTTTACTTCCCTTGCCTCTGAGGTCAGGTTCATGAAGTCCTCCTTGAGTCCTAGGTCTATAAGTTTAGTACCTATGTCTTCTTCTATACAGTTTATTGTTGCAGGTCTGATATGAAGGTCTTTAATCCATTTCGAGTTAATTTTTGTATATGGAGAGAGTTCACAGCTCAAGTTCATTCTTTTGCATATTTTTTTCAGTTTTCCCAGCACCACCTACTAAAGAGGCTGTCTTATCCCCATTGTATGTTTTTTGCTCTTTTATAAAAAATTATCCATAAATTTGTGGGTTAATTTCTGGGTGGGTTAATTTCTGGGTTTTCAGTTCTATTCCATTGGTCTATATTTCTGTTCTTCTGCCAGTACCAAACTTTGATGCTTTGTAATATAAATTGAAGTCAGGGAATGTAATGCTACCAGCCTTATTCTTTTTATGTAGTATTGCTTTGGCAATTTGAGGTCTTTTATGATTCCATATAAATTTACTAATTCTTTTATCTATTTCATGGAAGTATGATTGTGGGATTTTGGTGGGTATTGCATTAAACCTGTAGATTGCTTTGGGCAGAATGGCCATTTTAAGAATGTTAAGTCTTCCTATCCATGAACAGGGAATATTTTACCACCTCTTAAGTCTGTTTTAATTTCTTTCAAAAGTGTCTTACAGTTTTCCATGTATAAGTCTGTCACATTCTTTAAGTTAATTCCCAGGTATTTCATTCTTTTTATTGTGATAGCGAAGGGAATTGACTCCCTCATTTCTTTTTCTGTGGATTTGTTGTTTGTATAAAGGAATGCTGTTGATTTTTGTACATTGATTTTGTATCCTGCAACTTTACTATATTCGTTTATTGTTTCTAATAGTTTCCTGGTGGAATCTTTGGAATTTTTTATATAAAGGATCATGTCATCTGCAAATAGTGACAACTTGACCTCTTCTTTCCCAATTTGGATACCTTTGATTCCTTTCTCTTCCCTGATTGCTGTGGCTAGAACTTCCAGTACTATATTAAATAGCAGTGGTGACAGGGGGCATCCTTGTCTTGTTCCTGATTTTAGGTATATAGGCTTCAGCTTTTCCCCATTCAGTATGATGTTAGCCGAGGGTTTGTCATATATGGCCTTTATTACGTTGAGATACTTTCCTTCTATACCTATTTTATTTAGTGTTTTGATCATAAATCGATGTTGTATCTTGTCGAAAGCTTTTTCTGCATCAATTGAAATGACCATATGGTCTTTATCTTTGATTTTGTTTATGTGGTTTATCACATTGATTTTCGTATGTTGAACCATCCTTGTGCTCCTGGGATGAATCCCACTTGATCTTGATGTATGATCTTTTTGATGCATTGTTGTATTCTGTTTGCTAATATTTTGTTTAGAATTTTTGCATCTGTGATCATCAGAGATATTGGTCTACAGTTTTCTTTTTTTGTGTTGTCTTTGCCAGGCTTTGGTATTAGAGTAATGTTGGCCTCATAGAACAAGTGAGGAAGTATTGCTTCTTCTTCAATTTTTTGGAAGAGTCTGAGGAGGATAGGTATTAATTCTTCTTTGAATGCTTGGTAAAACTCATTGGTGAAACCATCTGGTCCAGGACTTTTGCCTTTAGGGAGATTATGGATAGTCATTTTAATCTCTTCACTATCAATTGGTCTATTTAGATTGTCCAGTTCTTCTTGGTTCAATGTAGGTAGGCTGTAAGTTTCTAGAAACTTGTCCATTTCTTCTAGGTTATTAAATTTAATGGCATAAAGTTCTTCATAATATTTTCTTATAATCCTTTGTATTTCTGTGGTATCAGTGGTAATTTCTCCCCTTTCATTTCTAATTTTGGATATTTGTGTCCTTTCCTTTCATCCTTTGATAAGTCTAGCCAGGGGTTTGTCAATTTTGTTGACTTTCTCAAAGAACCAGCTCTTCATAATATTAGTTTTTTTCTATTGTCCTTCTGTTCTCTAATTGGCTTAGCTCTGCTTTAATTTTTATTATATCTTTCCTTCTGCTGACTTTGGGTTTTTTCTGCTCTTCTCTTTCTAGTTCTTTAAGATGGGATGTTAAGATGTTTACTTGTGATTTTTCTAGTTTATTAAGATAGGCCTGTAGTGATATAAATTTCCCTCTTACTACCACTTTCGCTGTGTCCCAATAATTCTGATACATTGTATTTTCATTGTCATTAGTTTCTATATATTTTTTAATCTCATCTTTTATTTGTTCTTTTATCCAGTCCTTTTTTAATAAGCTGTTGTTTAATCTCCATATATATGTGGTTTTTTCTGCTTTCCTTTTACAATTGATCTCCAATTTCAAAGCCTTGTGGTCTGAGAATACACTTGGTATGATTTCGATCTTCTTGAATTTGCTGAGGGTACTTTTGTGTCCCAGCATATGGTCTATCCTTGAGAATGTTCCATGTGCACTAGAAAAGAAGGAATAGTCTCTTTTTGCTGGATGAAGTGTCCTGTAAATGTCAATTATGTCCAATTGCTGTAATGTATCATTTAGAGCTGTTGTTTCCTTATTTATTTTCTGTTTGGATGATCTGTCCACGGCTGTTAGTGGGGTGTTTAAGTC